>JANSMC010000100.1:0-95233 GCA_029299015.1 Ophiostoma montium
TCTACGGTGGTGTAGGTTACTATACAAATCTGAACTGATTTCACCTTTCTTGACCGTTTTACGGAATCTTTGTTGCAACATCTTCCTTGTGAACCGACAATAGTAAAACAAATTCGAGAATTCGATAGTACGACAAATACGACAATGAATTCTATATACGACAATTCGACAAATCCGACAATACGACAAATTCGACAAATTCGACAAATCCGACAGTACGACAAATTCGACAATTCGATAAGTACGATAAATTCGATGAATTCGACAAGTACGACAAATTCGACAAATACGACAGTACGACAGATTCGATAGTACGACAAATTCGATAGTACGACAAATTCGACAATTCGACAAATTTGACAGTACGAATAAATTCGATAGTACGACAAATACGACGATGAATTCGATAGATACGATAAATTCGACAAATTCGACAGTACGACGAATTCGACAAGATGAATTCGACAGATACGATAGATTCGACAAGTACTCCGTACGACAATTCCGAGAAAATAAGTACTTCGTACGAGTAGATGTACTCCTATCAATGATTTCGGATATTCGCATTATTACATATTTGGAAAACATGAAAATCAAGGGGGTGGCCAAACAGTGGTGTACGCCTATTGACAAAAAGTGGATTTTTGGTCGTTTGCACTACCTCACCTATGCTCAACCGTAGGCGACAGCCGTATGAAAATAGGCAGAGGCACGTCGGCTGAAATGGCAAAAGGAAAACTGGAGTGGCATGACGCAAAAATGCGCCAACGAGTTGCGACAGGCAAATGTCAGGAGACTACACACCTTGTAGTAGATCTTTGAGGAAGCATCAGGCAGCTTAACCGTCTTTTGGAAGATGCCGTCGACGTTGTCGAGCTTGGTCGACCGGGACCAGTTGTCAAAGGTGCCGGTGACGTACACCTCGCTGGCAGCATTGGGCCTATTGGGTCAGCGTGGGCGTCCACAGTGTCCAGTCTTTGGCCAGTCGTAGCTTTGCAGACAGCTTTGCAGGCAGCATCGACGTACCAGGTGAAGAGAAAGCCCCCCATGATTGCAAGACACGCGGCAATCAATCGGATGCGGTAGGCTGGGTCTGCTAGTGGCGTGGTCTTTTTGTTTGGCGCGTGATGACGGATGCGTCGGCGCAGGCAGACAACTATCGTCGGCACTTGTTAGCTGTTTGTCGCGGGGGAAAACAAAAATTCAAAGAGAGCAAGACAACGAGTAGAAACGTTGTAAAAAGGACAGTAAGAGATAACAAAGGAAGGAAAAACGCATGCAGTGAGACAGGTGACCGAGACGGCAACCAAGGCAGCCAGCGTGACATGCAAGCCAAGTAGGACGGCGCAAGGCCACCTCGTCGCTGTCGTTCATTTGTCATCCCCGCCTTGTCTTGTCCTCCCAGCCCTGGCGAGTGACGGGTTGAGGAGCGACCCGGCTCGGGATGGTTTGGTGCAAGGCAAGGCGCAACGGTCTGGCAGCGCATGGAGTGCAATGTTTATTCTTTTTCTGTGTCGCTGACTGAGCTTACCTTTGCCGTGGAATGCTGGCGCCTGGAGACTGAGATCCAATGTCGCTTAATGCAAGTCGATGCAATCCGACGTGCTTCTGCGGGTTCGAGTGGAATTGGATGCGCGCGAGTGATGCGCAATTGAAAGACGATGCACGGGAGCGGATGCGCAAGTTGCAGCAAGATGATGCGCAATGGAAAAGAGGATGCGCAGGAGAAGAAGAAATACGATACTACAAGAGAAGAAAAGAGAAGAAGAAAGAAGAAATCTGTCGATGCGTCACAGAACAGGCAAGACCAGTGTGTACTGAGTACAGAGTACAGAGTACGAGTACGGCATATCGGGGCCCGGGGGGGCCCTGCTCGATTGGGAAAGCTGCTGTGAAGGAGTGATGCCATTTTTTGCCCACTAATAAACGGCACGGGTGCCCGCGCTAGAAATAAAAAGAATGCAAAAAGAAAAGCATAAAATAGGGCGCCTGCTGCATGCGGAGGACTATTTACATTTCCGAGGCAGGAGCTGTTGCGGCTCCTTCTGCGCATCATCGTACAGTTCCGCTTGAAGAAGTCACTGGCATCAAGCTCCTTCCTGGCCGACTTCTAGAACGAGCTCGTCGCAAGAGGCAAGTGCGATGTCTCCAGGGATTTGTGCAGAATTATGAAAGCTTGTCTTACCTAAAAGGTCTGTACGAGTAATGAAAGAGTCCCAACTGCGTGATCTGCAAGTCACAGCAGGAGATAGTCTCTGACGTCACTGCATGCAACGTCTGGCCTATCCTGTTGCATACCAAAAATCTTAATTGCTAGACTAGACACCTCGCGGTGTTTTTTTGATCTTCTCTTCTTCTCTTCTCCTGTCTTCACCGTCATCGGTTGCCTCTCCTTTCTTCCTCAAATATTAATAACCGTGAGTGGTGGTCGTGGTGCCTCGTCTCCGCCTGTTCTGTTTCTTGGGGCAATGGTCTTGGTTGTGTGCATCTCATCGCGACACGGCTCCCTCTAACTAGCTGGCCAGGATGCTGCGTCGGGCTGGCCCGTCGGGTCCCGATAGTCGGACGGGCCGGCATCGGGCGCCGACATATCATCCGAGACCTGGCTACACACTGTCAGTCGTGTTCTGGGGGTACTCGACGACAACACATACTGTTTTTGCCGGTGTCTGACCAAGAGATCCTCTCGCGAAAAACTGCGGCCACAGTCGGGAAAGGGACAAAAGTATTTGAATGGCTCGTGGCTCAACTTGTGGCGGCTGGAGACAAGAAACATATGTTAGTCGGTATTCTCCTCAACTTGACAATGTGCATATTTACCGCAAGTGCTCTGCCCTCGTAAAGACCTGTACATGATTAGTTGGATGCTCGCCCAGCAGAGGAAACAAACTCACTTTGCCGCAAGTGGTACAATCGTGCACGGGTCGGCCCTTTTTGGCGCGGCTCGGACGGCCGGTCTTGGGTGTCATCTCAGAAGCTTCGTGCGGCTCATCGTACGCCGATCCAGCATAATCGCCCGAGTCTTCGGACCCGTGGTGCGTGACGCTGCCGCCGCCCCGTTCCTGGTACACGTCATAGGCGCTGTCGTAGACGGTGCCGCCGTGGCGCATCATCGGCGCACCCATTGTGGGGTCGGATCTGGCAGCCTCGCCCGCGGCCTCCATGCCGTAGGCGCTGTCCATGTGACCGTGGCCGCCCCAGGTCCTGGCCTGGCCTTGCTGATAGCCCCAGTGGGCATCGTAGGTGGTGCGTGAGCTCATGGTCTCGTAGCGCGCGTAGTCGTCGGCAGAAGCCGTGTCGGTTGAGTGTGTGGCGACGCGGTGGCGACGCGAGGCGTCTGTTCGAGATTGTGAGTGGACCGATTCAGACCTAGATCCCGACACCGAACATGGCGAGGTGCTTCCGCTGGTGCCTGCGCTGTGTCTCTTGTGCCGGTAGGCCTTGCTTTCAGTGCTGTGTGTTGGGCTGTGCTCTTCAGAGTCTATCAAGTGATAGGCGGACGCCGTTATATTAGCCAACGTGCGGGAGTGAGGAAGAGAAGAAAAAAAACCAAGGAGCTAAGGAACCAAAAGAAAGATCAAAACAGAGGGGTACACACGGTGACTTGAGGTATGGCCGTAAACATCGTCATCAGGACCAAGAATGTAGGAAATAGACGCCATGGTGGCCGAGAGTCGGGGGGGGGAGCAGAGTAAATATAAGAAAAAGGAGAGCAACAAAGGTAACGTTAGAGACAGTGGCTTTCCTGTGGGTAGAGCAATGCAGCTTATAGAGCGCAGAGACAAAGCAGAGCTACTGCAGAAGTAGTTGGTAGGGGTGAAAGAGCACAATGGATGCACAGCCGGTCAAAGAGCGGGAGCGAGCGTGGTTGTTGGCGTTGGTCTTGGCTGATGATGGAGCCGATGTCGTTGACACGTTGGTCGATGTGTCAATACCGTAGCCGTTGGCACTTTGGTCGATGTGCCAATGCCGTAGCGAGAGGCTGCGAGTTCAAGCTTCAGCAAAGTAAAGTAGGGAGATGACCGATATAACCAAGAGTGAGTGAGGGACGAAAGAGACTGTGAGAATGATGCCGTGTGTTCTTTTGCTCGTTCTTATACTTTTTTTCCGTTTCTTGGAGTTTTTTTTTTCGAGTTCTTTTCTGCAATTGTTTCTGCTTTTGTTTTTCTCTGCTTTTTGACTTGCGTCTTGTCTCCGGTGATCTTCCACTGGAGACCTCCTCCCCTTGGTATCCAGTTTCTTATTTCATGCCATTCTCTGTAACCTCGTCTTTTTGTCGATTTGATCACAGCTCCGTCGTAGTCATCTCTCAGTATGCTGCACCCACAGAACATCCAAGAGACATATTCCAGTCTGGGGCGAGCCGGGCACGAGCTGCAGGTGAAAAGACGCGTGAATGTAACCGAGCCAAAGTAACAGTGGACGGCGAATCGGACAGGATGAGGCGTTATGCGCGGGCCGGATTGGTTGTGGGTGGAAGATGCGAGGTGCAAGTTGAATTAGACCTCCAAGGCAGAGGGCCAGATGCACCAGAGATACGAGGTACGAATACAGAACAAGAGGAACAGTGGGCCAAGACGGTCTTGGTAAGAGGCCGGTCACGTTACGACAGACGCAGGCGCATCTTGCTATGCAGAAGAGGAAGGAACGACAAATGATGACGGAAGGACGGACGGTAAAGTGCCGACAAAAGGGAGGAGGGAGGAGGGGTGGCTGTAGCGGCAGGAAGGTGCCACCGGAAGCACAGCCGTGGCAGAGTGCAAGAGAGGGTCCTACGAGGGAAAGTACGACATGCAGAGACAAGGAGAAGGAAAGAGCGGCTGCCACCAGGCTCTCCTGCCTTGCTCTTGATTATGTGATATTGATGCTTCAATTTCGTTTGAATTATGCGTATCTTGACATGCTTCCCACGAGGGCTTCTCCCTGCCATCAGCTGTCTTTTTCAAGAAACAGTCCTCACACGACTCAGGTGTGTTTTTTTTTTTCTTCTCCGGCATGTGATGTCTTTGGTCTCAAGCTAGTTCCATTGTTATCGAGTGTTAAACCCATTGTTAAATCCATGTTTTATTTAAATCCATGTCAAATTCCTTTTTTCTCACTTATTCCATTATGGATTCTTTTCTTCTACTCTCTGTCTCATCTTGTAGTACGCCTCTGTGCCCCCAAAGCCCTATTAGCTAAGCTACTTAAACGCACTACTCAACCCTCCTCGCATGAGATAAACGCCCAAGTCAGCGCCTAGCACAAAAGGACGATAAAATGGGGAAGGCTGGTGGGGAAGCCGGGCCGAGTGGGCAGGTCGAGTCCATATACAGAAGCAATCCGCGCAACGGTCTTTGAAAAGGTGGAGGACAGTGCGAGAGGGAAGGACGAGAGAAGTGGTAAAAGAGAGAAGAGAAGAGAAGAAAGATGAGACGAGAAGTGGGAACAGAGTGTGAAGCGAAAGAAAACATAAAACAGAAAAGCGAGAGAAAAGCGAGAGAAAAGAATAAAGGAAGAAATAAATCTGGAAAAAAAGGAGGCTCAGAGGATGCAAAGCCGTTTGTGACATATGACAGTCTGCGGGTCACAGTCTACGAATGGCAGTACGGAGTACGAACGGGGAGGCAACCGAGGTGGGGTGGATGGATCACAGAGACTAACTACGAAAACACAGGTGCATGAAACCAAAGCCCGCAACGGCCACAGGGGTTACATTCGCAGGAGATCATCGAGATGGCCCGAGAGACGTAAACAGGGACCCAATATGCAGCCCGGGCATGCCTGAGTGCGTCGATAGAAGGACGATTGCAAGAAGGACGGCTGCAAAAAGAAAGAAGAGGGGGGAAGAAGAAAGAAATGCTCGGAACGAAGCCCGAGAGAGACAAAAAAACCCGACACGAAAACGTGCCAAGCAAGCATCGTCTGTTTGTTCAGTTATTTTCTTTTTTCATCATTGTCCATTACTGTTCCTTGTCCACGGAGTCTTTGATTTTGATTTACTCGTGAATGTTTCTTTGCTTCTGTCCCACAACATTTCCCCTGACAGTGAGCGGCCCTAACGGAGACCGTTGTCGTCTGCGCTGACAGTCTCCATCGGGCCGGGATCTAGGCCTGGGGATGAGTGCAGGGGTCTTTCAGACTTTGTTTCTTGGCTCTCGGAGTACTCCGTAGACTTGTTCCGTAAAGTCGTTCGAGTCAGGAGAGGGGTGGAAGAAAAACAAGAAGAATACAAGTTGTAAGATCCTGCAAGACCAACCCGAAGCAGCCAAAAATCTCTACTAAGAAAAACAAATCCTGTACTCGTAATCGATTCAAAAAAGCCAATCTAGAGTCCAACAAACACTGCCACACGTCTTGCAAAGCAATGCATTACAACCCTGATGCAGATGATCTTCTCGTTGATCTTGTCATCACAGGGCAGGGATCGGGGCACGGACGCGGTTCTTGGTTGTTCTCTTCCCTTTTTCTCTTCACATGCCGCTCGTCCCACCTGCGCGGCTAATCAAAGCACGACCTACTACGCGTACGTATTCGTAGTCCGTACTCCGTACTCGTATGAGCCGCACTGCACTGACTTGCTGCCGGCGGGCGACAGCCGAACTCCGTCTGGTTAGAGCAGGTCCAAAGATTGCCCGAGTCGCTTGTAAGAGATAAAAAAAAAGAGACGGCGGTTGGTTTTGCGCCTGTTTGCCGTCCACAAATGATCTGCACTTTTCAATGTCGTATTGAAAGATAAAGAGAGCCTGTCTCAGTGTAGGGTTGATTTTGCGGTTATGCGAATGTACTTTGTATTTTGCGGTTATTGTGCGGTTATTTTGCGGCCAAGGCCAGCATATATATACGAGTACTCGTACAATCTTGATTGCTTGCTTTTTCCGGAATAATTGATCGGTTCAATTTTGATGATGACAGCTTTGATAAACGTATTTGATGGCATGATGTATCGTTCACCAACTCAACTCCTGATGCACAATCTCGGGCCTATGCAATCCTTTGCCTCTTATCACGCGTGTCGAATAAACAAGCAACCGAACAGACGAGCAAACTTGGCGGGTAAATCCTGCAAGGCACCTCGGTGTGCTCTAAAGAATCTAGAGCACGGAGTAATTAATACGACAGGATTCAGCTGCTGCAAGCAATGCCGGAGGTCGTAGGAAGCATCGGACGATGCAAGGAGACTGCAAGGACACTGCAAGGAGGAGGGCAATCCTTCCGAATTCTCGTATTCACATGTAGTCGGCATTCTATTGCTGCGGCAAAGGATTATCTGGTGGATGTTGGTGTCCTGCGGCTCAAAGGGGTCACATTAGCAGGATCATCAAGATACACCGCGAGACGTGCAGAGAGGCCCAATATACGGCCAGGGTGAGCACCAACATGCAGCACCTGCAAGCTACTATGTAGACATATGATCAAAAACATGAGATGACACTAGATTAGCAAATGGACAAATGAAGCAAAGAAGAGACGAAACAGTAAAACCCAATTGAAACAAACAATATAAATTCAATAAATTCATAAAAAAAACCAAACACAGAAAAATGTTTAGCTGCGGGCTCCCCTGTCTTGCATATCCCTCCGATTACTAGCAGCTTCTACCGATCCCCTGCAGGAGAGAACAGTCACGTTCATCCTTTTCTTCCTCTTGACTCGTGGATGCTGTCTGTCAGGCCTTGAGACGTCACATGTTGCCGTCGACAGCCTCACAATGACACACGCCTTTGCCGTAGTTTGATTTTACGCATTTTTTCCCAAAATCAAAATATAAAAATCTAACAATTAAAAAGTCAAATTCAAAACCAAACACATCATGCGCATTCTCCCTCCTCATCACATCGTACTCGCGTCGACACTGTATCAGTTCCGCTTGCACTGTGCGGTACACTCCTACTCGTAGATCCGGTGAGAGCCTTCCGACCCACACCCAAGGCTAGAGCAAAAGGAGTAAGCGCGGGCGCTTATAAGTGGTATCTCCAGGGCGGAGCAATTATTGCAGCACACAGTATGCGCTGCAGGCGTACGGTGGTTATGACGACGGAAATGGGACGATGCCGAGCTGGATGGACAGGAGTTATATCGGAGAATAGGCGGCTATGAAGGATCAGTTGAGATGGATTAGAAAGTGAGAAAAATGGAAGAGAAGAAGAAGAAAAAAAAAAGATGGGCACGGATGAGGATCATATCAGAACTAAAGGAGGAAAACGAAAAAGAGAAAAGGACAAAACAAAAGGACAAAGACCAAAATGCCTCTACCTACCTTTTTCCAGATCACTTTGTTTTTCCTGATATCCACACAAGTGCAGCCTCGGCCATCTCCCGACAATGACAGCCATCATGTACTCGTAAGCGTTTTCAGAGTCATCTACTGGGCATACTGCCAGTCCACTAGCACTCTTTCTCCTTTGATCAAACAGGCAACTCAACTACAGCATGCCCCATGCTAAAGCGGGCGTAACAGTGTCGTCGTTGGCATTGCCCCCACGCATGCCAACCACCAGAGCCGATAGCAGTGGCTTCGGCTGATGGCGCGAGGCCCAGACAGCATCCTTGCCTCGACGGGTTTCGGGCTCGGGCTCCGGCTCCGGCTCGGACAGCGATGCCGCTGGGCTAGCTGGTGTGTCTTGGGGCTCTGTGTCTGGGTCGTGCTCGATGCTGGCGCAGACTTTGATATCGTCGTCGCCATCACCGTCGCCGTTGCCATGGTCATCTTTGTCGTCTCTGTCGGTCGTAAAGACGCCCAAGACTTGCCGGTACATGATCTCGTCGACCAGTGCTTCGACCTCGCCGATCCGCCGGGCAATGTCGCGGTACGTTTTCTGCTGGTCTTTGTCGTCGTTGTTGTCGTCGACACCTCGTTGTGCTGTTAATGATGGCGAGGGCGAGCGTGAGACGGCATCCTGGCCAATGCACGGCGTGGCCCGTCGCCGACACGGTGCACACGCTCGCTGGCCGCCCACGCTTCCGTTTCCGCCGGCGCTGACGCTGTCGGCAGAAGAGTAAAAACAGCGGACCTTGCGGCGCTTGCATTCGATGCAGCT
This sequence comes from Ophiostoma montium, assembly GCA_029299015.1. Taxonomy (NCBI): domain Eukaryota; kingdom Fungi; phylum Ascomycota; class Sordariomycetes; order Ophiostomatales; family Ophiostomataceae; genus Ophiostoma; species Ophiostoma montium. Next base: position 9,021 of record JANSMC010000100.1, read on the forward strand.
AAATGTGCCTTTGCGCAGTCTGCGCTTCTCGCGAGGGAGTGCTGTTTGTGTTTGGGGGTCGTGCCGTGTTTGCTTCATCGTGGTGTTGTCGTATTGCTGCCCCGCACCGTACTGTTGTTTCTCGGACATCAGTGTATATGACCTCCAGCCCTATCGTTCATTATACATATCGCCCGGTTACTGGATGTACTCGTCGTCGCCTCAACACCGATGGCTTCGGCACTGCTAATTCCACTATGTCCGGATCTGCTGCCCAGAATCCGACCCCACTTTATAAGCTTCCGGGGGCCAGCCACTAAAGTCCGAGTGACAGGGAGGTACGACAGTCGTAGATATCAAGCAAATCTCAAACAGTGCATACAATTGATTGCAAATAGTCTACTAAAATATCAATGCTCTCAGTGCCCCGTCTTGGAATCGCCCGTGCCGGTCGGGGCATGCCCAATGCTGTCATACGCCGGCGGCAGATCGCTGTGGCCGCTGGCTTCGCCCCCCGTCCCGCTGGGTCCTGCCGGGTACGAGTACGAGTAGTCGGGTGGTGGTGGGCCGGCCTGCTCGGCGGCCGCGCGCGCTGCAGCCGATTCGGCAGCCGCCTCTTGCGCCTTGCTGTAGACGGCTGGTGCGGCCTGTGCGGTCAGTGCAGCAGCGGCTGTCGAGGGCGTCGCCGCGCTGGTCACATAGGTCGATGCAACGTCGTCCTCGGTTGTTTCGGCCGGCGGTGCTGGGGCGGATGCGGGTGTGGACGCTTGCGGGTATGCGCTGCTGTCCGGGTGGACCACGGTCACCGGTGCCGCGTTGGCCCATGTGGGTTTCACAGATGACGTAGCCGGGGCAGCCGGCACCAAGGGAACCGCCTCGGCTGCCCGCACCGTATCCAGAAGAGCCTGGACTGCCGGCTTCCACGCATTCGTGCCCGCAGAAGCAGCAGCCGGCACCTCGCCGCGCAGGATGCTGGCCACGGGCACGGGGCTTCCATAAAAGGCCGTGTTGGCCGACTGCCGCTCCGTGACCACGGTGCCGTCGACCTTGACGCCGGCGTAGAACCCGCGCGACTTGATGTAGGCGTAGGCCGCCTTGTTGATGGTGGACCGCAGCGGGGACGATTTGGCGGGGGTGGGAGGAGGAGGAGGAGGAGGAGAAGTCGTGGCCGCTTCAGCTTGGGATGCAGACTGCGGTGCAGCCGGTTCAGCCGTTTCTGCCGCCTTTCCCTTGCCGCCCTCCGTCTTGCGCTCGGCCGCCGCACCAATGCCGACGCTGCCGCCCGCGCCGTAGGGCCCCGCGACGACGGCCAGGTCCGACCCCAGCGACAGGCGCGTGCTGCGGAACGCGTCGACGGCCTCGCGCGTGTTGAGCACGAGCACGCAGTCGTAAATGTCGGCGCCAATGACAAAGCCGGCGCCCACCGAATGGATCTGGATGCCCGAGGGCGGCGACCACGAGCCGTCGGGCAGGCGCGCCAGCAGCACGCCGGACCCGGTGGCGCCCGACAGGTGGAAGCCGACGCGGCCAGTCGTGAAGATGGCGAGGCCGACGGCCCTTTGGATGACCTTGGCGGGGATGGTCAGGAGCGTGCGGGACGTCTTTTTGGGGGTGGCGCCGGTGGTGGCTGTTGCCGGTTGTTCAGTCTCGGCGTAGATGCCGTGTTCTAGCGGTTAGCAGATAATAAAGAGGAATAAAGGAATAAAAGAGGGGGGAAAAACCTACTGCAGAACCCTTGCAGAACACGAGCTGCCTTTTCACACTCCTTGTCCATGGTATCCGGCAGAAACCCCTCGGAGCCCATCTTGTTGGCGAGCTGGTTGATGGGCGACGCGGTTTTGGCGCCGAGGGCCGACAGCTTGTCGGCAAAGCCAAAGCGGTGATGGGTAGCTGCACCGGCCGAGGCACTGGACGGGCTTGTGTGGTCTGTGCCCGACGACGGCGACGACGGCGCGGCTGTCGGCGCTGTTGGTGGAGGCGGAAAAGCGTAGCCCTGGTGGTTGGCATACTGCGGTGCACCAGGGTTGTAGGCCGGAGGCTGGTCGGCCCCCTTGGATGGGTCGGTAGTCATAATGGCGATGTTGAGTGAAGGTTGTTTAGAAAATTATCCAAAGAAATCCAGACGATCGTGAGATGCGGCCTCGTCTATATGTACTCGTACTCGTACGCGTCGTCACGGCAGAGGGGCTAGCGTGATGTCATTAGGCGGAGGGGCTGTGCTGTGCCGCTGTACCTCTGCTAGCAAAATACCAGTGGGGGTACCTACGCGGCCTCCAAGGCTGTGCAGTACGAGTACGGGTCCTTGAGATCAGCTTCAACGGTCACATTTACGGATCCTACATCCGGTCGGATTACTAATCTTTCAACTTCACTTCAGTTTGAGTTATATGCTGATATTGAACAAACTATGTGATGCAGACATGATGCGCCTAGTACGCCATGATAACCAAGAATAGTAGAAACAGAAAAAGGATAAAAAAAAGACGAAACAAAGCTACGCCTTCATCGTCTTGCCAATCTCGCTCTGCCACCCGTCGGCCCGCTCAAAGCCGTTGCTGTACGTCTGGTAGTCCAGCAGCGCCTTGTATACCTCGTCGTGCGAGTTGACCACAAACGGGCCGTACTGCACAATCGGCTGCTTCAGCGGCGTGCCCGCAATCAGCACAAACCGCGCCGCCTCGGTCGCTGCCGCGTCCACGCGCGCCGTCACGCCGTCGCCCTCGGTCCCAAACACCACGTTGTGGTACTGTGCCACCGCCTGCATCTGCGTCTGCGGCGCGTTCTCCTCGCTGCCTCCGCCGCTCGCAAACTGTGCCGTGCCCTCGAGCACATACGCAAACGCGTTCCACCCCGCCGGCAGCGTCTGCGTCACTGTGCCACCGGGCTGCACCGTCACGTCCAGGATCCACACGGGCGTGTACGCCAGGTCCTGCACGCTGTCGATGCCGTGGCTCTTGCCCGAGATCACTTTGATGAACACTTTGCCGTCGTCGGCCGTCACCGTGGGAATTTCGGTGGACCGCAAATCGCGGTACCGCGGCTCGCAGTTTTTCAGCTCGCGCGGCAGGTCCACCCACAGCTGCAGGCCGACATTGGCCGAGCCGTCGGAGTTTTGCCGCGGCATCTCGGCGTGCATGATGCCCTTGCCCGCCGTCATAAACTGCAGGTCGCCCGCCTCAATGGTGCCGCGGTTGCCGGCGAAATCCTCGTGGTCCACGGCGCCCGACAGCAGGTACGTAATGGTCTCCTGGCCGCGGTGCGGGTGGTCGGGGAAGCCCGAGCCCGGTTTGATGGAGAAGTGGTCCAGCATTAAGAAAGGCGAAAAATTGCGCAGGTTTGGCGTGCCAATGGACCGGCGCACGCGCGCACCGGCGCCCTCGGCCTGCTCAATGGCCAGGAACACCTTGCTGATGTGGCGCGGGATCGACATGGTGTCGGGGATGGTGGCCGAAAAGCTGGTGGTAGAAGAAGAAGAAGAAGCAGAAGTGTTGGTCATGGAATTTCTCAACAAGCTGGCAAGCTGTGGTGGAAGCTGGCTGTGAATATTCGCAAGAGCTGTCGTAAAGTAAGAGGGATAGCTGTAGTTGACGGAGACAATCGAACTGATTCCTATGATGATGGAGAGGAGAATCGAAAGAGACCGCATCGGAACAAGGTGGACGCAACCGCAGTCTTTTATAGACGAGAGCTGGAGGGTGGCGGAACAGCAGCGAAGACGGTCGAACCAGTTTCTTTTCCGTCCTTCTTTTCGAGTGGTGATGTCTAATATTAAAATGCGCTACTGCAGCGAAAAGGCTAGGTCATCATTGACAAACACAGCAGCCCCAAGGGACTGGCTGCCGGGCGGTACAAGTAGCTGTGGGAGAGGGGGCCCCGAATGCGCCTCACAGGGTCTGTACTCGTACTCGTAATCACTTGTAAGCCGCTGCATTCAGCTAGACTCGGCTGTTGTGCAATTTTATGTCAGCCTGACAAAGCCAAGCTGATGTAATGCTTTGAAATATACAAAAGTGGCGTACGCTGTGGCTGGAAAGTTCGATCACATGCAGATACATACGATCTGCAGCACGTCCCACTTGTGCGATGTAATTGATAAGAATTCATAATCGCTTATCTATCGCGACAAACCCTCCCTGGAGGCGTGATGGAGGGCCCAAATCAAGGCACGTCTGAAGTATCCGGGGACGATGTATAAGGACGGTACGTTTACTTCGTATTGCCATATCTTTGGCTGCCCTGCATCCCGGCTGCCATGCGTTCACCGACCAAGAGTGACATCGGTTGGAGGGGGACAGCCTTGGGACACGGCCGTTATCTCTCGAATCTTGTGGGGGTGCCTCACGTCATGGGGGCAGCATTCTTGACCAAAGAGAATGGCAAATATTAGAATAGCCTATCTACCCAACATCGAATAGCAGAATCACAAAGTAGATTGGCAGTAGCCAGACAAATAGGCAAAAAACTTTGTTGAGAAAACAATAATGGGAATCACACAAGGGCAAAAGAAAAAGAAAAGAAAAAGGGTAAAAGATAAGACAGGTCGGAAGGTCGGGAAAGTCGAAAAAGTCGAAAGTGGGCGCTGTGCGATATACGTCATAGGGCGATAACGAGGCGTCAACCAAAACTGGGATGCAGCAGCTATCTCAAGAGTCTGGTCGGCTAGTTGGAGCCGTTTGTCTTCTCGCTGACAGGAGGCGCGGCGGGAGCCGCAGCCTTGGCCGCCGCCAGATACTGGCGCACAAAGGACACGGTCTCGGTGGTCACGATAATGGCCGTGGAAGCCAGCGCCTTGCCCAGGGACACGACGCCCTCGCCGGCGTTCTGCTTGCGCTCGCCGGCGTAGACGTCCAGCACATGGTCGCGGCCCTCGATGCCCTTGCGCACAGGGTAAAATACGAGGTCCTTGGTCTCCTTGTACACCTCGGCGGTGGGCTTGAGGACGACGGGGAAGCGCTGGTCGAGCGTGTTGAGCGTCTTGTCGCCGATGCTGTCGGCCTTTTTGATGTAGGGCGAGACGTAGCCGTAGGGCTTGCTCAGGTACGGCAGCACGGGCTTGGCCAGCGTCTCATAGGCCGACGAGCTCAGAGCAATGGTCTGCTTGCCATACTTGGTGTCCTTGACCGTCGAGACGCCATCCGAGACGAACGGGTACTGAAGAAGATGCTGTCCAGGGTGTCAGTGTCGCGTACTCACTCGTATGACGCAAGATCAGCGCAAAAAAGCACCATGCGCGACAGCGAATCGGGCTTAAGCACAAGCAAAAGCAAAAGAGCAATCTGCAACTCTTACCTCGATGAAAGCAGACGACGGAGTGACGCCGTTGACCTGAGGAGAGGCCATTGTATTGTAGGTAGTTGAGGTATAGAGGATGGAGTTGGAATAGAGGAAAGGGAGGTCGCGCAGTTGACGAAAGAGTCGAAAAGAAGATGCGAGCACGGTCGAGTAAATGGGAGTGTTGGGTTGATTAGTAGGAAAAGGGATCGATGGTGAGACAGATGGAGTGCAAAGAATGCAGAGGCAATCGAGCTGAGACGCGGCGGGAGGGTCGGAAGGGTGAGGCTGGTGATGTGCAGATAATGTACTCAGTAGAGGGTCTTGCGAGGAAGAAGAAAAAAAGGGAAAAACGAATGGAAGATAAAGGAAGAAAGGGAGAGGGAGGGGTTTAGAAAAAAGAAACGGAAGGAGCGACACGGAAGCCTACTACCACCATGGGCTACGAGTAATACTCGTAATCCTCGCACAAGCACAAGCTCTCTCTCTACCTTTCAACGTTTCAGTGATGCGCAAGCACACCACTTTCGGCAGGTGTGGCGGGCCTGGCCAGGCCTTGCTTTGCAGCATGCGCTTGCAGCATGCGCTTGCATCTTGCTACCCAAAAAAAAAAGTGAGTTGAGCGCGTTTTTTTGCATGTGCTTTTGCCTCTGACGAAGTGGGGCCCATATCTTGCATCTTGCTACTACGGCTCTGTGTAGGCAGGCGCGATCAGCTCCATACCAGCGAGCTCTTACTCGTACGTATTCACATTTGGCTTTGGGGTTTTTTTTTCTTGCCAGGAATACAGCGTCTACAACGTCTGCAACGTGTCTGCATTTTCGTAAACATGCTGTGAGAGCCAGTCACAAGACGGCCACGGCCGCTGGCTGCTTATCTATGGTCTCCTGATTGGGAACAAGTCAGTGTGACGACGGGAAGAGACGACGCCTTGGCGGGCGATTGGCATAGTCCGGAGGATGGAGAGGAATTGGCGACTAAAAATAATAACTCTCAATCTAGAAGTACGAGGATCACTCTACGGAGTATGGTTGCTTATTCCATACGCGAAAAAGAAACAGTCTCTGCGTTGAAGACATGCTCTGTAAAGAACTCTGGCATGTGATAATTGGCCCGTGCGCTACACTGTTCGCAGTTTCCCCCGTTGAATTGCGCCTTCCTGTCTATCGCTTGTCGCACACGAAAATGCAGCGCCAAGACAACGGGAAGACAATGCAATGTCAATCGCCCATGGATGGCATCTGCTGTGCATATTCGTATGCCCTTTTCGTACCGGAGGCGCTGATTGCGCTGTGCTAGGAGGCTTGCAGAGTACGAGTACGAGTACTCGTATGCAAGACATCAGACATTGTTCTGCCCTGTTTTGTTTAGCAAGTTTGTTGGTCGTACCGCAGAGACCTTTTCTTTTTCTTCCTTCTTTTCTTCTTTTCTTATTTTCTTTTCTCTCTTTCTAAATATTCTCTCTTCTTTTCCTTTCTTTTCTTTTCTTTTCTTCTCTTTTCTTTTCTTTTCTTTTTACTCATTTCTCTTTTCCTTCTCTTCCTTCTTTCTGGTCATATCCTCTGCTCAGCTCAGCCTCTATTTGTCCAACTTTCATAGCACAAAGGTGGTAGTAATGCAGGTAGTACTCGTATGCAGCCTTGCATCCAGCTACTTATATTCTGTCATTTCTCAGCTTTCAGTCCTTCTCTCCCGTCTTTCCATTTTAAGCGAGGACGTCTGATACGAGTACCCCGTATATACCATCACGCGTATTTGGAGCGTAACATTGAACTGCGCAGTCGGAAGCTTACCTAGAAGAGCAATAATCGGCTGGTGCTGTTTGGCTGTGTACTGCGTACGTGAGGTGTATCATCCTCTTTCTTTGTCCCTGGCGGCGGGTTCGGCGAGCAAAAAAAGTCCTGCACTGATGGCCGGACCCTGTTCACATGCCAATCGATGCAAGCCAAGACTGGAGCTTGCATCCAACTATCATTTCAAAGGAGTATGTGGTTTGCTTAAAAATTGTGCAGCTGGACGGCAAGAGACGGACGGAGATTGGCAATGCCGCTGGTGACTGAAAAAGGCAACTGTTGTCAGCATGGAAGTGAAGGATTTCCCCGTCCGGCATCGCTTTGCTGCATGGTATTTGTGACGGACGGCTAGAAAATTGGCATGTGACGGAGACACGGCTGACGGCGATCCGTGCAGCCTTGGTCCGTCAATCGCCGCGGATTATGCGATTGTGCTCCGTCGAGCCTCTGTAGGTGCTCATGCTTGTTGTTGGTATGTGCTTGTGCTTGGCCGGGACCGACTGCGGACAGCCTCGGCAGCCGTTAACTCAATATCATTCTCTCGGCTTTAGTCTCTCGGCATCATCCTCTCGGCATCCTTCTCTGGACAGCCGCTTTCTCGGCATCATTCTCTCCGCATCATCCTTTCGGCACCATATCCAATGGCAGCACATGCTGCACCGAGGACGTTGGAATGAACGGTCCGGCGGCACGACAGCTTTGTCGGCACGCTTCCCGTCACCACCAAGAGTCTGACTGACACGAGGAGTGGCGGCAAAGAGCGTTCCCAAGGGGATCTCTGACTCTGACATACCAGCATCAAAAGTCAACAAGCTGCACAGGACACACGCTGGAAGATATATCTCACTGGAAACTGTCCACTGGAAACTGTCCACTGGAAACTGTCCACTGGAAACTGTCCACTGGAAACTGTCGAGGCAAGAAATATGTGTCGGGAAACCGTCGAGACACAATATATCTCACTGGATACTGTCCAGGCAAGATACATCCCCCCGGAAGCTGTCGAGTCACTGGACACTGTCCAGGCTAAATATATCCCACGAAAAACTGTCCTGACAAGATAAAGCCCCATGGAAACTGTCGAAGCAGGATATACCAAACGAATAACTGTCCTGGCAAGAAATATCCCACGGAAAACTGCCGTTTGTCATGGCCACCAGCTTATCTGCCTTGACGTCACACGGAACCCAACACACGCTCACCGCACTCGTCCAGTCACACTGCTGTGCAACGTCAAAGCTGCTTGCTCGCATGCAGACGTGGTCACCTGGTCGCGCCCAAAACCCAAAACCCAAAACCCAAAACCCAAAAAAAAAAAAAAAAAAAAAACACGTCCGTTGGAGGCTGTTATGCGGTAGAACCAATATTTCTGCAACGGCGTGCAGGGAAAGTCGTTGTGGCGTCCGGCTCTCGTTGCCTTTTTGCCTTTTGGGCTGCCTGGCTTGTGCAACATGCTCGCTGAGGGAGCGTTTCGATGGAAGACAAGTCGAAGCGGGATAGATGGGCAAGCCGTTACACAGCAAGGGCCGTTGTGGCGAGCGAGAGAGAAGAAGCACAATGAGAAAAACAAATGAGGAAAAAAAAAAACAAGTCGGTGAAGCTACTCAGAAGGCGGCAGGGACTTATGTCGGGACTGAAACGCGCTCACCGGTTGTCTCTCCTTGTGTCGTCCAACGACCCGGTTGCTTCCACCCTTTTGGATGCTACTGGATCGATGAACGCTGTGTGATTCGCGGTTGCATATGGCCGTGTGACGATGGGCGACGTCGTTGGGCTGCGAGCAGGGTTCAAGCCGGCAAGCTGGTCGCAAGCAGGCAAGCATGTTCTGTGAACAGGCTTTCTTGTCTGGCTAGCATGTGTGACGTGTGGTTCAACCTTGCAACATGGAGCCGGGTTGTGCCTCCCTCTCATGTCGAGAGCAACGACGAGGATGCCATTGGGAGGCGTCACGCCAACAACAGGCGTCGGCTAACGACTTCATTCCGGGATGTGGAAGGTCAGACGACCCTCTTGCCGCGCCACGTTTGTGCCGTTCATGACTTTTGTGGCCATCACGACCACGGGAACCAATGCGACGACGCGGCAGCCAACAGGGAGGTCCAGCCGAGATGGGGAAGAGCCCAGAGGCTGAGACAAAAAGAAGGGAGACGAGGACGGCGTGAAAGAGGACGGCGTGAACAAAAAAGTGAACCACGCAAAGTGGGCGTCGTCGTTGTCTGCGCCCCGCGCACAGCATGGTCCGCAGTGCAAGCTGAAACGGAGCGAGCAGCTTGCTTTTCTGCCTTGTGCGTCATGGTGGATTCGCATGCTGCCTTGATCGTGGGCCAGCGAGGCGCTTCGAGAAAACCCCGGCAAAAAAACAAGGGCACAATTTAAGGAAGAAAATAAAGACGAAACAAACAACCAACCAAACAGACGACGACCGACAACGGAGCAGCGTGAGTCAGGCCGTCGGTGAGCTGTGACTGGTGCGCGCACCCCTGGCCTGTCAAGAAAGATCGATCAGAAACAACAGCTAGCCGAGCCCCAACACACAAAAAAAGAACAAAAAGGAACAAGGAACAAATAAGATTCCACGAAACTCGGTCAGCCGGGGGGGCGTCTTATCGCGGGCAGCAGCCCAATGTGGCAATGCGGCACTTGCACACTTTGGCTGTTCTCGTCAGCCATTCGTCGTGCCTGCCCCTGCCATTGCCCTGCCATTGGCTCCTGCCCCCCCTCCCCGGGATGCGCCTTTCTTTGATCGCCCCTTCCGTGCAGTGGCAGCCTTCCTCACCGCCCCTCTGGGTCACCCCCTCTTTTTTTTTTTTTTTTTTTTTGTTGCGCGTGTTTCCTTCCTGTTCCTCTTTTTCTCGTTTCTCCTGCGCTACTCCGTACAATTTCGAGTCCGAGTATTTTCTTTGCTCTCATGCACCTTCCCTGTTCGGGGAGCCCACCTAGGGCTCGCCTGCACCGCATGCGAGCAGCGGCAGCACAATGATGTAACCGGGCGTTGGCGGCATGCCGTCTCTGGCGCCCAATGCTCGCGTGGCCCCGTGCCAGCGGCAGGTCCTGCTCGGCGTACGGAGTAAAACGGCAAATGCAGATGCCCAATGGACTGGCCACATGGAGAAAGCGCCAGGATGGAGTCTGCCGGGTCAGCAGACCAAGTGACTCTGCAAGCAGCCAGAGATAAAAAGAAGTCACGATAATGGCATGCAGCGTTGAGCGAGTGGAGGCAGGAAAGAAAGAGTACGAGTACTCGTACGGAGTGGCGGCATATTGCCAGTACTCGTAATTATGAGGAGTCTCGTGCATTGTACGAGTAGGACTTGGGCAAGACGTCTCCATATATGCGTTTCTTACCAACGCTACGTTGCATCTGCTCACTGTTCGTACTGCTTGACCTTCATCAGCTTACGAGTGTATATCTACTATAAATATCTACTGTTACTGGCTACATCTACAGTGTGCGAGTATTTACAATCTCCCCTCGATGAAAGAGAACAAAAAGTACAAAGACGGAAGCGTTAGTGCGGAGCCAGTCAGGCCGATAATGGAAAGAGGCCGTTGTAAGAGATGTGGAATAACAAGAGCCGTTGGAGTGGAAGAAGGCGGGTGGACTAAAGCAAGAGGGGCTGTTTGCCTGATGAGCATGGCACAGGATGGTGAAACAAGGACAAAGGTGGAAGGCGTGCTTGAAGACCGCCTGACCATGTGGATGATGTTTTGGGTAGACCTAGTTTGATTTTATTTTATTTTATTGGAGTCTTTTTTTTTTTTTTTTTTTTTGTTTCTTCTCTTTTTGTACTCGTTTTTGTTCTCTTCTTTATTCGCTCCCGATACCTTTTTATTTTTATACTTTGATTCCTTCACTTTTCTTCAGTCATCTACTCGTAATATCATATTCGTTCAAGTCCTAATGTCATATTCTCATCACACAAAATCATACCGATCAGCTGCATGCATTCACCTTGCCTAGAAAACAGCCGTCCGTCTTCGGAATGCATCATAAAATTTGCATCCATGCCCGTTTGCCCGCGTTGCCGGCCGTGTACGAGTATAACCGGTGTGATGGATCAATATATCCAACAAGCACAGCCCAGCAAATCGCAAGCAGCCGATAATAGACAAGAGATTAAATTAAGCATCTTCCATTTTCGTGCCACACCAGGCCTCGTGCCTGACTCGTCTGACTGTACTGGGTCTGTACTCGGTAAGGATAGTAGCCAGTGTGGTTTCACTCTACGAGTACTCGTACACTTTTCTGGTTCCGTTTATTTTTGAATTATTTTACTCGACATTTATTTTCAATCTCTTCCTTTGTCCTTCCTTCTTCGTTTCTTCTATTTTTCTCGTCTCTTCCGCTTTTTCCTCTTCGTTTCTACTCGTACTCTCCTTTTTCCACACAAAAATCATACCAGTGCATCCCCCATTTTTGTAGATAAACTGATAAACTAAACTAAATCCAATGCCGTTGTCGTCTCCGAGTCCTCGGGCTATCACATTCAACGGTATCGACGATGCACTGCTCTCATTAGCTCTTTCCGCTCCTGGCTGCACAGTCTCCGCCATTCCACCCAATGCCACGATCAGCGCACAAAACCGTTCGGACCAATAAGGGACGAGAGCAAAAAATAAAATGCACGAGCATAGGAGTAGAAAAGAAAGAAAGAACGAAAACGAACGGAGAAAAAAAAAAAGAGTTGCATGTTCGAAATACGAAATTACCACGAGCCCATTTTAGCAGCCGTGACCAGTCGATTCGTTCCGTGGCCTGTCGAGCTGGCCACAATAAATGAAAGAAGGCAGAAAAGAAAACAAGAATGAAAAAGAAATTAGATGAAAAAGAAAATAGATGAAAAGAAAAATAAAACTGGAACCATACTCATAATTTATCATGACATGTCCGCAGCGACCGCAGCAACTCTTGCTCAAACACCGTGCTTTACCCACCCCTCGGGCGTATTTTTTCATGTGTTGCCATTTTGATCGACATTCTCCTCTCTCTTATTCCTGCCCTACGAGTTTCAAGCCTTCACGAGACTGGGCGTCACAACCTTGCGTCCGCTCTTTGCTCACGCCCCGTTTCGTTTCCCCATTTGGAGGTCGTTGCCTGCTGCCTTTGTCTATATAAGCCGCCCTTTTCGTTTCCATTGACACTTTTTGTTTTTTCATCTTCATCCAGTCTTGTCTATCAGTCTTGTCTATCAGTCTTTCTACACTCTGAACTCTGTTCTTACTCTTTTACAATCTTCTACTACTCAACTCTTCCACTATTCAACTCTTTTACATACTCAGGCTCTACTACAGCTCATTACTCCTCTACACTCCTCTACACTCTTCTACACTTTACCTCCATCTCTACAATCCTCCCACAATGGATCTCCAGGAAATCAAGGCCCTCGTCAACCATTGCTGCGGCTACTGCTGCAAGGCCACTGACTTTGGCACGCACGACTACTGCGGCGGCAGCAACAACTGCCATCGCTGCAGCGACGAAGACGACGACGACCTCGCGTTCCAATAAGCTGCCCAAAGTTGCCCGTCATCTCGGCTGCTCGGGCCGGCCATACGGCGACAGGAGGCAGCAGGAGGCAGCAGGAGGCAAACAGGAGGCCACCGGATAGGCCAGGCCCATTGCAACGACATACGATACACCCTCTGCATGCTGCCTGCATCTGCAGGTGCACGCTGCATGCTTGATTCGACTCGTCCTGCATCTCTACACCGGATTGCCTGATTGCGCCTCATTCACCATCCCCTGTCTTTTTGTATTTTCTGCCTTTTCTGCCTTTTCTGCCTATCCCCTGTCTTGCTTGCTGCCGTGACTCGCTCTAATCTTGCCAGCTCACCGAAAGTCCTGGCAGACTGGCTTCTGGCGTTGCAGTTTTTTTTTTCTTGTCACACCTTTCCCTTGCCAATCAGCGTCGTTGAACTCTTCTTTTTGCTTTGCACCCAATGTTTTATATCCCCTGTTTCCTTGACCGTTTTTTTCATACCCCTTTGCCACTGTTTGTCATACCCCTTTCCACCAGTTTTCTTTTTCCTTTCCTTTCTTTTGTTTTGCATATTGCATTTATTGGTGCCCGGCCGACGCCTTTTTTCTTCATTTTCCCCCTGTGCAGACCAGAGACATGCAACCACAACCAATTCGTTTTCTGCACAGGCTAGCCCTATTCCCCGTCCCCTGTCAATTGATCCCCAACAGGAGATCATCGGCACGCCCCCCCCGGACTTTTGGGCAAGGCAAGCGGCCGCCCCGGGTGTCACATTCGTTTTTCCTCTTGTTCTGCTGCATGTGTGCGTGTGTGCGTGTTCTGCATTGTTCTGTATTCTATGACCCCCACGGGGGCTGTTTATGTACTCTGTAGATTTTTTTTTATCTGAATGGCTGTTATTTTCAATTCACTTGATTCCAATACTCTGCTGATATCTGGCAATGCTTCTTCATCAAGTGATTTCTGGCAATCAAAGTAGTCTCTGACTGACAACCAAGTAAGTAATCGTTCTGACTGAACCTTTCTGACTGATTCTCTCTGACCAGCATGCCCGCAAGCTATCTCCTTTGAGAACGCACCTGATCAGCTTGCTGACGTCGGATATTGGTCCCAAAGAGGCTCGGTGCAGCACTAGGTGCATGCCGTGCCCATCGTTGCTCAGCTTGGTCCCGCCTTGGTCCCGCCCCTGGCCCCCGGCCCCGGCAACACTATGGTCTTGCGGCACGTCCCTTGCTAGTTACTCGTAGTGTTGTCCAGCGTCGTCGTCGATAATCCACTTGCCACCTGGGCTGATCACGGACACAAAACGCAAAGCCTCGTTCTTGCTTTAGTGGTTGTCATTTATTGACGATGCAAAGGTGAGCAGTCACATTGACACATACTCGTACATGGGAGAGAGAGGAGAGGAGAAAAAAAAAAGAAGGCCACGGTCCCAGGCTCGGCCCTAATCTGCTGCGAGACAAGAAAAGACTCAAAAAAATAAATGGTGTATTGAAACATGATGCCAAATAGGGTATACGAGTACTTATTCTTGTTGTTACGAGTACTCGTACTCGTTATCTGCAAAGATATCAAGCAAGACTACTCGTACTTGAGAAGCCTGCTCCCCCCAAATGAGGAGGATCTGCAAAACGGGGGATCCGTGGTTCTCCCAATATACTCGTACTCCGTTTGCTGCGCTGCGAGGCCGTGTGCATGCATTGCATGCTCGTCAAGCGCGACTATAAGAGTTGAGAGTACTACTCCGTACTGTGCACCCCCTTTCGTGGCCGCTTATCCCCGGTGAGGCCGAAGCCAGGCCAAAAAACAGGGCGAGACAACAAAAAAAAAAAAAAAAGTCCCATCACGCAAGGGAGACAGCCTCGTTTTTTCTTCTTCTTTTTTTGCGTTGTCATGTCATGCACTCTGGATGACCGTCGATCGTTGCCCACTGTCTCCGGCTAACCCCTAACCCGGCTCGGCTAACCCGGCTCCCGTCTGTCTAGTACAGACTCGCAAACACGGCTGCAATGGCCGCCTTGTCGTACTTGACATACTTGCCCTTGCCCCGGTCAATCTCGTGGTACCGGTCCCAGAACCGGTTGTACAGCGGCTCCAGCATCTGCTGCAGGTCGCGCGCAAACGCCTTGCGCACCTCGCGCTCCATGCTGAGCTGGCGGTGCTTGGCCACGAGCTCGTCAAAGCTGGCATTAAACGCCGTAAACTTGCCCTTGATGCTCTCGCGGTCTTTTGAGGACAGGCCCTTGACCAGGTGCGCCGAGTCGACACCCGTGCTGCCCTGGCCCGACGATGGCCGTCCACCGGCGCCTCCTCCGCCACCACCACCACCACCGCCACCACCTGTAGCCCCGCGGTTCGTGTGGATGACGTCCAACAAGTGCATCGACACGTCCTTGCACGAGTCCATGTACAGCGTCTTGGCCTTTTTGCGCCAGGGATCCAGCACGGCCGGCAGCCGCGCCTCGAGCAAAGGTGCCAGCTCGGCATCGCACGCCACACGCTCGACAATCGCGACGCTGTTGGCCAGCAGCACGCCGACGACGGGCTTGCGGCCCAGCTGTGCACGGGCACGCGCATCCAGCGCCGTCAGCAGCACGTCGACCGTGTCGGTGCAGTAGTGCGCAAAAAGATCGCGGCCGTCGGCGCTAAAATCAAACGACGCAAGACTGGGCACCGTGTCGGTGCGCGCCGACAGGGACACGCTGCTGCCACCGGCACCGGCACCGACACCGCTGCTGCCAACTCCGCCACCCGAACGCCACCCGCCGTCGCCCACCGACACCATAATGGCCGCCAGCGGCCGTAAAAACGTCGCCATGGTCTGCAGGCGCTGCATGGCGTCGGCAACGACGGGCACGGTGGCACCGGTCGTCGGCAGCGCGGGCAGGTCGTTGATGGAGCGCTTGACGGCGTCGAGCAGCTCGGCGAGCGACGCCTTGGCGGTGTCGCGCACGGGTTTCAGGGCGGCATTGAGCGCGGGCTTGAGCTCGCCGGTGCGCGACTCGGTCTTGGCGGCCAGCGCGCTGATAATCTCAACGACCTCGTAGGCCAGGAAGCAGTCGGTGGCCAGGTGCGCCTTGATGTGGCTGTTGAGCTCGCGCAGCGTGCGGGCCAGCTCGGCGACGGCGGCGGCGCACGTCGACTGGAACGCGGGGCCCCACGAGTCGCGCGTGAAGATGCTGCAGATGTTCTCGTACTCGGCCTGGAACATGGCGTCCATGGCGTCGGCGTACATGCCGATGCCGCTGGTGCCGGCGCGGTAGATGGCGTCGGCGGTTCTCTTTTTTGTCGTGTTGACCGACGCGGCCGCCAGGTTCTTGAGCGAGCCAGCCAGGTAGGGCCCGCGCACGTCGGCGTAGATGCGGGCCATGGGCGTCAGGTCGGCCGACGAGGCAGTCGTCGTGATGCTGGCGCCGCTGCTGCTGGCGCCGCTGCCGCCACCCAAATGCGCATTCACCAGCCCGAGCCGCGACGCCGTGTCCTGCGACAGCACGGGGAACGGCTTGCCCTTGGTAGTGTAGTGCAAGGGCTCGAGCTCGCGCGGCGTCTCGCTGCGCAGCTGCTGGTCAAAGTACGACTCGAGCTGCGACGTGCCCGACTTGAGCAGCCGCTGCAGGTCGCCCATCGTCTGCTGCGTCGACCGGATGTTGGACGACTTCATCTCGCCCAGCGACCGCTCCAGCCGTTTGACCGACGTCAGGTATTTGGAGAGACCGGCCTGGTTGGGCCCCGAGCGGATAATCTGCTCCTCCTCGTTCTTGCTGTCGGCCGGCTGCCGCACGCGCGCAATCGCCGCAATCACGCTGTCAATGTTCGTGCTCAGCGTCTGCAGCCGCTTCGTCTCGCCGTTCAGCGGGCCCGCCACCTCGCGCACGCTCTTGCCCGTCGCGTCCAGCCGCTGCAGGCACGCCTCGATTTTTTTCGTCAGCTGCGTCGTCTTCTCCAGCCGCGAGCTCAGCACGTCCACCTCGGCCCGCGCCTCCTCCTCGGCGGCGTGGCGCTGGCCCAGGCTGGCCATGGAGCTGGACGTCAGGCTGGCGGTCAGGCCGGCGGCCATGGTTGATGATGATAGTGGTGTGTGATGGGTGATGCCGACGACGATCGCTGATGGGTGATGACGTTGATGACGTCGGATGGATTGATGCAGGTACGAAAGTAGCTTCAGGGGATCCCATGTGGGGCAGTTCAACGCATTGCTTAGTCATCATTTTCATTTACACGACGTTCTACGACGGCTACCAAAAATCATTCAACAACCGCGCGAGCCGATCAACCATCATCTGCACCTCGTCGCGCGTCGCATTGTACGGCGGCGCAACAATCAGCACGTCGCCTGCGCGGCCGTCGTCGACCGTGCCCGCGCCCGGGTACACGGCAACGCAGTACGGCTCCTGCAGCCCGCGCTCGGCCAGCCGCATGGCGACGCCGTCGGCAGCTGGGAAGGGCTGTTTTGTGGTCTTGTCCTGGACGAGTTCAATGCCCCAAAAGAAGCCGCGGCCACGAATGTCGCCGACGTGCGCGTGTGCGCTGAGAGTCTGCCGCAGCAACCCTTCAAGAAAGGGCGCGAGGCTGCGCACGTTGGCCAGCAGCTGCTCGTCGGCCACGACCTGCTGCACGGCCAGCGCAGCCGCACACGCCACAGGGTGGCCCTGGTACGTGTGGCCGTGCACAAACGAGCCTGACCCTTTCTGGAGGGCCGCCACAACAGCGTGGCTGGCCAGCACGCCGGCAATGGGCTGGTAGCCGCCGCCGAGCGCTTTGCCAATCATCTGGATGTCCGGCACAACGACGACACCGCCCTCCTCCTCCTCCTGCTGCCACGCGTGCAGCGTGCCCGTCCGGCCCATGCCGCACATGACCTCGTCGAGGATCAGCAGCGCGCCGTGTCGCCGGCACACGGCCTGCACGGCCGCAAAATAGCCCGGAACGGCCGGCACGGCGCCGAGGGCCGCACCGACGACGGGCTCGGCCACAAACGCACACACCGTGTCCGGGCCGACCCTACGAAACTCGTCGTCCAGCTCCGCCGCCAGGCGCGCCACGTAGTCGGCGTCCGTCTCCGTCGGCGACAGCCGGCCCCGGTAGGCATAGCACGGCGACACGTGGGTCACCACGTGATTCGGCAGCAAAGGCGCAAAGGGCGCGCGGCGCGACCTGTGGCTGCCGACGGCCAAGGCACCGAGCGTGATGCCGTGGTACGACTGGCGGCGCGCAATAAACCGCGTGCGCTGCGGCTCGGGCTGGTCTTTGTCCAAAAAGTACTGGCGGGCGAGCTTGACGGCGGCTTCCGTCGCCTCGGAGCCAGAGCCGACAATGTAGGCGCGTGCCATGTGGCCGTCGGTGGAGTCAACAAGAAAGCGGCACAGCTGCTCGCAGGCCTGGCTCGTGTAAAAGGTGGTGGCGCAGTAGGGCGCGGCGGCCATTTGACGCATGGCGGCATCGAGCACGCGGCGGTTGCTGTGGCCGATGCAGGCGACGGCGGCACCGCCCGAGGCATCAAGCACGTGGCGGCCGTCGTCGAGGACGAGGTAGCAGCCGTCGCCGTGGTCGATGGCAGGGAAGCGGGCGTCGTCGCGGAGGTCGCGGTGCAGCACAGCCGAGGGGGCGGCGGCGCCGGTGCTATCGTCGCCTTGCATTGTGGTGATGTACTGAGTACGAGTACCTTGGTAGTGGATGAGGTGGATGAGGGAGCGTTGTAAATGGCACGTGCCCCGCGATGAATATGGCGCCCTGATTGGTAAACGCGAGATAGTGGGCCACTTTACGCGTGGCGCGTCGAGCGCGTCGGCTAGTCCCTCCTTTTCGTAGTGCTTTCTTTTACCGACTTGACAACCACGACATTGCCGCTATCACGGACGTCAACAGCACCTCATTGCCACGCTCCCACCACAATCCTGCCCCGCCCACTCACACAATGGAAGGGGTGTATCTCCCCGACGAGGCCGTCAAGGACCGCGTGCGCCAGGCCACCGAGTTTCTCGACCCTAGTGAGTCTGCCCTGTCAATTGTCACGATGCTTCATCCACACACCGGCTGACGCTGACCCCCCCCCGCCAGACGACCGCAATGTGCGCAGCTACCGCCCCAGCATCATGACGATGCTGCAAAAGAACCAGCGCCGCCTCGTCGTCAACATTGACCACGTGCGCGACCACAACGCCGCCATGGCCGACGGCCTGCTCAACCAGCCGTTTGACTACACGTCGGCTTTCAATCAGGCACTCAAGGACATTGTCAAGGGCATTGTGAGCGACCGCGCGGCGGCGGCCGTGTCCGACGACGACGTCCCTTACTACTGCGCGTGGGCCGGCAGCTTTGGCCTGCACGCGTGCAACCCGCGCACGCTGTCGTCGCAGTTCCTCAACCAGATGGTGTCGATTGAGGGCATCGTGACGCGCTGCTCGCTGATCCACCCCAAGGTCGTCAAGAGCGTGCACCACAGCGCGGCCGCCGACAAGTTCTACTACCGCCAGTACGCCGACCAGACCATGACCAACGGCGCCACGACGACCAGCGCCTACCCGCAGCAGGACGGCAACGGCAACCCCTTGGTGACCGAGTACGGCTACTCGACCTTTCGCGACAACCAGACCATTTCCATCCAGGAGATGCCCGAGCGCGCTCCGGCAGGCCAGCTGCCGCGCGGCGTCGACGTCATGCTGGACGACGACCTAGTGGACCGCGTCAAGCCCGGCGACCGCGTGCAGATTGTCGGCACCTTTCGCACCATGGGCAACCGCAACACCAACCACAACAGCGCGCTGTTCAAGACGCTGCTGCTGGCCAACAACGTCGTGCTGCTGTCGAGCAAGGCCGGCGGCGGCATCGCGACCGTCGACATCTCCGACACGGACCTGCGCAACATCAACAAGATTGCCAAGAAGAAGAATCTGTTTGAGCTGCTGTCGCAGTCGCTGGCCCCCAGCATCTTTGGGCACGACCACATCAAAAAGGCCGTGCTGCTCATGCTGCTCGGCGGTATCGAGAAGAATCTGGAGAATGGCACCCATTTGCGTGGTGACATTAACATTCTCATGGTCGGCGACCCCTCGACGGCCAAGTCGCAGCTGCTGCGCTTCGTCCTCAACACGGCCCCTCTTGCTATTGCCACGACGGGCCGGGGCTCCTCGGGCGTTGGTCTCACGGCGGCCGTCACCACCGACAAGGAGACGGGCGAGCGGCGGCTCGAGGCCGGTGCCATGGTCATGGCGGACCGCGGCGTCGTGTGCATTGACGAGTTTGACAAAATGTCCGACATTGACCGCGTCGCCATCCACGAAGTCATGGAGCAGCAGACCGTCACCATTGCCAAGGCCGGCATCCACACGTCGCTCAATGCGCGCTGCAGCGTCGTCGCCGCCGCCAACCCCATCTTTGGCCAGTACGACCCGCACAAGGACCCCCACAAGAACATTGCCCTGCCCGACTCGCTGCTGTCGCGTTTCGACTTGCTCTTTGTCGTCACCGACGACATTGAGGACGCCCGCGACCGCCACATCTCCGAGCACGTCCTGCGCATGCACCGCTACCGCCAACCCGGCACCGAGGAGGGCGCCCCCGTGCGCGAGTCTGGCCAGCAGGCCCTCGGCGTCGGCATGCAGAGCCAGGCTGACGGACCCCAGCGGCCCGTCGACGTCTTTGAGAAGCACAACGACATGCTGCACGCCGGTGCGACCGCTGCTGCCTCGGGCGGCCGGGGTCGCGGCGGCAACGCGGCCGGTGGCAAGAAAAAGGAGCTGCTGAGCATCCCGTTCCTTAAAAAGTACATCCACTATGCCAAGACCCGTGTGCGGCCCGTCCTGACCCAGGAGGCCTCGGACCGCATCTCGGACATTTACGTCGCCCTGCGCAACGACGAGATGGAGGGCAACCAGCGCCGCACCAGCCCCATGACCGTGCGTACGCTCGAGACGCTCATCCGTCTGGCCACCGCCCACGCCAAGGCCCGCCTGTCCACGCGCGTCGACGAACGCGATGCCCTGGCCGCCGAGGCCATCTTGCGCTTTGCCCTGTTCAAGGAGGTCGTCGAGGACCAGTCGCGCCGCAAGAAGAGAAAGATGCGTCCGATCGATGCCGAGAATGCCGAGTCGGCCAGCGACGACAGCGACGACGACGATGACGACAATGACGACGCGGCCGACAACAACTACCGCCGCACCGGCGCACAGTCAGCGGCAGCGGCCAGCGGCACACGCTCGACACGGGCCACGCGGGGTGCCGCACGGACCGGCCCGACCGGTACCGCCGGCCCCGACGACGACGCGTCCATGCAGCCCGAATCCCAGTCCAGCGTGTCGTTTGCGTCGTCGCTGCCGTCGTCGCGGCTGGTCTCGCAGGCCGCACAGACACAGTCCGGCTCGGCCGGTGTCGATGCCAGTGCCGGTGCCGGTGCTGGTGCCGATGCTGGTGCCGATGCCGACGCCGACAACCTCGCCGACGATGCCGCTGCACTCAGCCTCGCCCCTGCCGCGTCGTCGTCGTCAGCACCAGCACTGCCCGTGCTCTCGCCCGCACGCCTCAACACCTTCCGTCGCCTGCTCGGCCAGCTGCGCAGCACGCTCTTTGTCGACGACGTGGCCGAGGTCGACGAGATTGTCGCTGCCGTCAACGCCAAAGTGCCCGACGCCTACTCGCGCGACGAGGTCTTGGCCGGCCTGACCACGATGAATGACGAGAACAAGCTGATGTATGCCGGCGGCAACCTGGTGTATGATGTGTGATGTGTGATGTGTGATGTGTGATGGGATCGGTGGACTGTCTGGATGAATGCGAAACGGCGTTTGCGGGATCTTGATGTTATGTTGGTGACTTTGTTTTGGTCATGACGGAAGACTTGTGATATGCCGGTAACTAAGTTAGTAGTGTATCCAAAGGTCCGTTCCATGTTGTACCATTGCTTGAGCCAGAATAATTGAAAGGAATAATCAAAAGAAACAGAGTTTCAAAAGAGCAGAATGATCAAAGGAGCAGAATAAATGAAAGAGCAGCAGAGAAAATATGAATAAAAAGAGAGACTGAAAAGAAGCAGAGATCAAACGAAAAGGACAACGAATCGAAGAAATCCGAACGAAAAGCAGTGTAAACAAGAGAAAGAAGATTAATCCCAAGAAATCAAAAGAAGAGTTCAATCAGACGAAGCAAAATAATCAGAAGAACTAAAATTATCAGAAAAGCAAA
Source organism: Ophiostoma montium (assembly GCA_029299015.1). Classification (NCBI taxonomy): domain Eukaryota; kingdom Fungi; phylum Ascomycota; class Sordariomycetes; order Ophiostomatales; family Ophiostomataceae; genus Ophiostoma; species Ophiostoma montium. Next base: position 30,721 of record JANSMC010000100.1, read on the forward strand.
ATTATCAAAAAGGCAGCATAAGCAAAAAGAAGCAGTATAATCAAAAAAATAAAACAAGGAATATTCAATAATCCATCCAAAATAAAATCCAGCCATCCAATAGATGATCACTCCTGCAACAGTCCCGTGTCCTTGAGCACCGCCGCATACGCCTCATACCGGTCCTCGACGCGCACGCCGTTCCACGTCTCGCCGCCGTCCGCATCGTGCCCCAGCACCGGCACACCCACCTGCTCAATGGCAAGGCTCGCCGACACATTGCCCCAGGCCGCCGCCTCGTCCAGCGTCTTGCCGCGGGCCAGCGCTACCGCAAAGCCGCCCAGGAACGAGTTGCCGCCGCCCGTCGGGTCCACCACCTGTAGTCCGCCGCCGTCGGCACCGTTCACGGTCGATGTCGCCGCCGCCGCCTCTTCCCCCGACACGGCCGGCACCCAGACTTCCAGAGACGAGTCCAGCTCCACCTCATCGCGCGCAATCGACCCCTCCTCGTCCTGCACGAGACCCGCAAACAGTGCCTCCATGTCAATGTCGGGTCGCAGCCCGCCGTGCAGGTCTTGCTTCGGTGCCGTCTTCTTTTTCTTCTTGTCCTTGTCCTTGTCCTTGGTCTTGTCGGCCCGCAGCCGTCGCCGGCCGCCGTTCTTGGCCACAAAACAGCCGTGCTCGGCCGCGCGCACCACGAGCGCGTACGACTGCAGCGGCATGGCCGACAGCAGCTGCTCGCACGCGCGCTCCACGGCCGCTTTACTCAGCTGGCCCGTCGCCGGGTCCAGGCCGCCGTGCGGATCCCCCATGTAGGCGGCCAGCTCGCTGTGGTTGGGGCTGCACACGTCGACCAGCGGCAGCGTGTTGGTGCAGTTGAGCAGCTCGTCGGGCGTGCACAGATCCGGCACCGGCTCCCAGATAAAGTAGGGCCGTGCAGCAATGGCCGGGTCCAACACGGCGTCCGGTCCGAGCGCGTCAATGGCGGCCTTGCGCCTCGACTTGATCTCGGTCACAATCTCGCGGCACCGCGTCGCCGAGCTGCAAATGTGAAACGACCGCGCTGTCAACAGCTGTGGCGGCAGGTCGGCAGCCGTGATGCGTTTTTTGGGCGTCGTGTAGCGGAATGCCCGGTGCTCGGCCTTGTCGTAGCCGTTCCAGCCGCGCGTCGTCGCCCGGCTCGCGTCATGGCGCACAATGGTCGTCGTCTGCCAGCTGTCGACGAGCTCGCCCATGGCCTCGGGGAAATCGTGGCCCTTGTCCACAATCCAGCCCACCGACCGCGACAGTTGCGGTGCCGGCGAGAACAGCCGCGCCCCCAAGGCAGCATACGTCCCGGCGCCACCCAAAATGTCACGGACGGGTGGCCTTGGCGGCAGATATTCGATTTCGTCTGGCGGTCAGTTTTCGTCTCCTCTCGGCTATCTGGAAACACCACCGACTCACCAATTATAAACATGCCCAGTGTGACAAAGTCAACAACTGTGTCGGCATGGCCTCCGTCCCCGGTTTCGGCTGGCGTATCCTTTCCATCCTGTCCATCTTGTCCAATGTCGAGGCTCTCAAGGGACGATTCCAGTTGTGCGAGCGCCATCGAAGAGTAGCAGCCCGTCAGTTTGAGCGCGAACAGATCATGCGGCAGCACAATCTGAAGCTGATTCCGACGGTCTGTGCTGTCAAATACTTTGTAAATGTCCGTCGTTGACAGCGCAATGTTGCGGTGGGCCTATGGATCAGGACGGGGTCCGTAAAACGACGCTAAATATTCTCTAGCACCGTTTACACGTGTTGGTCAGGCCAAATCGCGAGAGGCTGCCTGATCTTGGCGAATGATGAGGCTGAAATGTGGCAGCAACCCGAGGGGATAAAAGACGGTGACAGGATAGAGGAGGGGTGTCCTTTCTGCCTTGCTATTACTTTTTTTGGGGCTGCTTTGAGAGGGGAAAATGAAGGGCATGAACAGGAAGGTGCAAACATACGTCTACGGAGTATCGCCCAGAAGGGAAAGACCATAGCTGGTCTACTCGTATGTACACACCAATTGGTCAGACCAAAGATCTGTCTGGCAAGAACGATGAAACGAGTCGAGTCGAGTCGTCGAGGTCACACCTTTGGACTCGGGCCAGTACTCGTAGACTGACAGTACTATGTATCACTCGTACAGGTCGCACCAGCTGGACGGGAGCAACCAGCAGCTCTCTAGCGGTCGCCCAGCTTGGTGTCAACTCACCTGGGTGGGGTGGCTTTAGCATCACAGCTTCCGTCCTGAGCTCCCGGCATCGCTCTTTCCCTCCCGAGTCTCCCCTAGATCGGTTCGGCTTACTTCAGCAAAACTGCATCTTACGATTTTGTGTCAGGCAACATCGTGACTTTGACTTGCGCATTTACACTCTCGGTTTTGCGTTTTGCTCGTTGTGGTCTTCGGCGCCGTCGCCACTACTTCTTCTTACCAGCACGTGCAGCGTTCCACCCCCTGAACTCCTCCACCTCAATTCGCTCCGACGGCCACGTACTCTCTCGTCCTCTTCTCGTCCCCCAATCGCATCGCCATCGCCTCTTTGAAAAATCGACGTCGGCCTGCTTCCTCGACATCCCCCCCCCCCTTCCTGCCACCAAATTTGCCCACCATGGCGACAAACAACATGCACAACCTGACGACGCTCATTAAGAGGTACGTGCCATACCAGCAGCGCCGAGCGCATGCCATGCGCAGTTTTACCGTCCTCATCCTCGTCCTCGTCCTCGCTAACCTAAGTTAACAATCTCCAGACTCGAAGCCGCAACGGCCCGCCTCGAGGACATTGCGTCGTCCACCATTGAGCTTCCCCAAGCCCCGTCGGCCGGTTCCTCGTCTGCCGCCGCGCCATCGTCTGCGCCCAAGGCCGTCGCTGCCGCTGCTCCTCCCCCTCCCCCGGCACCCAAGGCTGCGCCGGTCGAGCCTCTGCCCGAGTTTGTCGAGGAGTTTGACGTCTTTCTCAACGGCGCCGTCGCCAAGTACGTCGACCTGAGCAACAAGCGCGGCGGCCTCGTTGCGACGCAGGCCGCCAAGGTGCACGAGGGTTTCCAGGCGCAGCGCACGTTTTTGCTCATCTCGAGTAAGGCCAAGAAGCCCGACATGACGGGCGCCGAAATGGCCGTGTACCAGGACCTGATCAAGCCCATCAACGAGCCGCTCATGGCCGTGTCCGAGATTAAAGACGCCAACCGCGGCGCGCCCGACTTTAACCACCTCAGCGCCGTGGCCGAGGGCATCATGGTGCTGGCCTGGGTCACCGTGGCCACGCGGCCCTTTAAGCATGTCGAGGAGTCGCTGGGCGCCGCCCAGTTCTTTGGCAACCGCGTGCTCAAGGAGTTCAAGGAGAAGTCGGTGCCCCTCTGTCTATTAAGCTATTCAATTCCTGCAAAGTACTAACAGACCAGGGACCCCCAGCAGGTCGAGTGGGTGCAGGCCTTTTACCAGGTCTTCCGCGACCTCGCCGACTACACAAAGGAGTACTTTCCCAACGGCATTACCTGGAACGCCAATGGCAAGCCCGCCAAGGAGGCTGCCAAGGAGGTCGCCGCCGCCGCCGCCGCTGCGCCCTCGGGCTCGGCACCGTCTGCTCCTGCTGCGACTCCGGCTCCTCCCGCAGGTGGTCCGCCGCCGCCGCCGCCTCCGCCGCCACCGGGCCCCCCGCCGGTCCTGCAGGTCAACGAGGAGAATGCATCTGCCGCCCCTGCGAGCAAGCCGACGGCCATTGGCGCCGTCTTCTCGGAGATCAACAAGGGCGCCGACGTGACCAAGGGCCTGCGCAAGGTGGACAAGTCGCAGATGACGCACAAGAACCCGACGCTGCGGGCCAGCTCGACGGTGCCGGGCGGTGACTCGAGCGTGCGCGGCAAGAGCCCGGCCCCTGGCAAGAAGCCCAAGCCCGAGAGCATGCGCGTCAAGGTGAAGAAGCCGGCGAAAAAGGAGCTGGACGGCAACAAGTGGACGATTGAAAACTACGACAAGGAGACGGTGGCGTCGGCGCTGGGCGGCAGCCCCATTGAGATCGAGGCCAGCATCAACCAGTCGATTCTGATCAGCAAGTGCTCCAACCTGACGGTTATTGTGCGCGGCAAGGGCAACGCCGTCACCATTGAAAACTCGGACCGCCTGTCGCTCGTCGTCGACACGCTCGTGTCGTCGGTCGACGTCGTGAAATCCAAGAATTTCGCGCTGCAGGTCATGGGCACGATCCCGACCGTCATGCTCGACCAGGTCGACGGCGCGCAGGTGTACCTGAGCAAGGCCAGCACAGCGACGCAGGTGTTTATGAGCAAAACCGAGGGCGTCAACCTCAACATTCTCGGCCCCGCCGACGAGGGCGCTGCCGGCGCCGACGACGACGAGGGCGACTACAAGGAGGTGGCGCTGCCGTCGCAGATCTGCTCCTACTTTGACCCCGTCAAGGGCGAGCTGGTCAGCGAGATTGTGTCGCACGCCGGTTAGGTTTGGGGGACGACGATGAGTGTTTTCTGTATCGATACGTTGTAGAGCTTGAATATACTACGGGCTGGTATTCACCCTGCATCGATCATCAAATAGCACTACAGTACAGTGATTATCGCTGCAAAACTATTAAAATAAGACAGCAATAAGTACAGTTGATGATGCTAAAAGACTATCAAATCAAATAGCTAAAGTACAGTGAATATCGCTAAAAGACTATGTAGTATGCAGGTAGATTTTGCTCGACGGATTTACAAACACAAGGCTACAACTATTCAAACGTGCTGCCAAACATCCACCATCTATATGCTTTCCAAACACGCAAAATGTCTACAGCTTCGCCTTCTCCTCAATCGTCGGCAGCAGCAGGTCGCGGAGGTCGCCGGCGGCCTCGTTCAGGTAGAAGCTCATGCGCGTGCTGCCGAGGCCCTTGGACACAATGTTGAAGTTGAGGCTGACAGGTTAGTAATGTATCATCAAAAGTATAGACAAAAATGCAACTCACTTGTTCTCGTTGATCATGTAGGCAATGCCAAAGCCCTCGTCGACGACCTGGCTCCATCCATAGCCGTTAAAGTACTCGGAACTCAGCTGGCTCGTCGACAGGAACCACTTGCTCGAGTAGGAAAACGCGGGGTCCGTGTAGATGGCCGGCACTGGCTCGCCCGGCTCCAGCAGCTTCTTCAGGCCAAACAGGTGCCGGTCGACGCCCTTGCCGTCCGACGCCGCCGAAATGTACTCGACGTGGGCGTTGATGGCGGCGCGGAACAGCTTCTCGCGCGTGGCCGCGTCGACGCTGTCGTCGTTCATGGCCTTGCAGAACGCCACCGACTCCTCCGACACAGACCGGCACGTCTCGGTGCGGCCCTGCTGGAAGCGACGCACGGCGGCCGACTCGTACGTGGGGCGGTTCTGGCCAAACATCTTGTAGTAGGCCAGTTGGATCACCATCTGCACATAGGCGTCGGGCGAGCAGCGGAACTTCTTGATCAGGCCCTTGCCGTAGGCCTGGTACGACTGCACCGCAAGCTCGTGGCGGCCCATCAGCTCGTTAAAGTGCTCGCCGGCAGCAGTCACCGTCTTGATTAGGTCCTCGCTGAGCTCAAACCCGAGCGGCTTGGGCGCCGGCAGGTTGCTCCGCACCGTCGGGTTGTCAAAGTCGAGCTTGTTGTTGAAGATGGCCGCGTTGACCCAGTCATTGAGGCGGTGTGTCGGTGTGCCGTCCATCATGCTGTGCTCGCCCATGAAGCCCGACGTGCCGTTGTCGCAGACAATAAACTGCAGGGGCTTGTCGAACCAGCGGTTGGAGCCGTTGCCGCCCCAGTACTGGCGGGCCCGCTCCTCCAGGGTCACGGGCGCAGCATCGTCCAGACACACGACAAAGGACGCCGAGTCAATGAGCTCGAGCGTCCGCGCGTTGACCTCGGAGCTCTCCCACATGGCCTTGCGGGCATCCGCCCAGACGTCGCGGTTCTCCGTGGTCAAGAAGCCAACAGGGACGGCAGGGGTAGAATCAGCGGCAGCCAGCTCGTAGACTTTGCGGAACTGGGCCTCGAGCTCGCTGGTGTTGAGTTGGCGGCCGTCGACGTCGTGGTCAATCCTGTAGAAGCGGTTGTTGCGGATCGCGATGATGTGCGCGCTGTCCACGGGGTCAAACTTTTTGGGGAAATCCTTGGGGTGGGCCGGGATGCGTTCGCAGTTGAACATGTACTGGAAGCTGTCCATGCAGTTGGGCAGGCCCTTCATGTAGTCGGGCTCAAGCGTGCCCTCGTCGACCATCTTCTTGAAGGCGAGCGTGGCGGTGGAGAGGGCGGCGGCGCGCTTGGCCGGGTCGCGGCGGCGGCGGTCGTCGCGGTGCGAGTAAAAGTACGAAACGTAGGGGATGACGGGGTCGCGGTACGCGAGGTATGCGGCGTCGTTCCACCACTCGTAGATCCAGTTCTTGACGGCCGGGTCGGCGCGGCGTGCCAGCAGCTTCTCCTGCAGCTTTTGGCCAACGCCGCCGGGGCGAATGAAATCCTGGACAGCAGCTGTGCTCTTGGCAACCTCCTCGGGCGGGTAGAGGGCCTTGAGCGTCTTGACGTAGCGAGCGGCCGTCTCCTCGAGCGTAGGGACGGGCAGGCGCGGCAGGGACTCCTGGAAGCGCAGCATGGGGCCCTTGGAGTTGTCCTCGGCGTAGCCTGGGGTCGTTAGCAGCTGGCAGCTGGCAGAAGCGAGACAAGATCAGACGAAGCTGTGTAACTCACCCTTGGGTATCGCCTTGGTGCTCGTGTTTCTCTTGGCGGCAGCCATTGTGAGTTTGGTCTAGACGGTTGTTAGCAACAAGCATGTCACCATAAAGCAGGCACCGCGCATCGCTGACAGCCGTGGGGTCAAAAAAGACTCACAAGCTGTGTTCTCGGCAGAGCGTTGGAGATGGCACCTCGTGATCTGAGCACGGAAGACCTTGCCTCGGCTCGCGCGACTGCAGCAAACATACCGGGGGGGGGGGTGAGTAGGAGGGGAGCGATGAGCGCGAAATGCGAGTGTTTGGGGAGGGAGAGAAAAGGGAGGGAGAGGGAGAGGGAGAGGGAGAGGGAAGATGTATTAGAGAGACGGAAAGATGACAAGGGAAGAGAAATAGGAGACGAAAGAACCAGTCTTTGTTTCAACGGAATTCGCAACTACGAGGAAGGAAACAACGAGAATGGACCCGGGGTGGTTTGGTGTTTTATTTGTCCCGTCGTTCTTTCTTTTTTGAGACCGGCTTGGTGCGGCTACGGAGTTGAGAGTGGGTTGCACTTGCTGTCTCTAGGCCGATGGACGATCGCCGAGGTGCTTTCGGAAAGTGTGGGCGCGTGAAAGGGTCGCTCTTTCCAGGGTCTGTGACGTACTCGTACTTTGTACTTTGTACTCGTATGCAAACAATAATAGAAGCTGTCCCTTTGCTCTTTCCTCTACGAGTAGTCGTGCAAAAACAAAAAGCAGTTACAATTCTTCATTGGGTTGAATGCTGAGTCGCGCCTTCCATGAATGACGCCGCGACACTGTCACAGGCCAAGGGACATGCCAGAGCTTTGCGCACAGCAATGGCAGGAGCAACACAAAGCACTGTATCGTACCCCGTACTCACTGTATTTACACTTTGCTATTTTTTTCTGCTATCCTCTCATTCGCGCTTTCCCCTCACGCAAAATATTACCGAGCCGCCTTCTCCAACTCTACTCGTAACGACTGGCCGCCTGACCTACTGAGTACAGCGCTGGAGACCTGGAGCGCAGCGGGTTCCCCTCTGGCCGCCGCTGAGCCGAGGTATCTGCTCGTCGGCAGTGTGGGTCATAATTGGGGCAGCATGGGGGCGAGTCAGTCGGCCTCTCCCCACAGTTGTGGGTGAGCGGAGCCAGCCAGAGGCACGGGGTAAAAGGGCCGCATCTGCCGTGGGAGTCAATGTCCATACTTTGGAATCTCAGTAGTTGATGAAGACACTGTCAAGCGTGTACAAAGTAGAGCAGTACGTAGACTGAACTGTACTGTCAGCATGTTATAATACTCGTAAACGTGCGCAAGCCTTTTGACCGGACTCGTGGCTTGCTGATATCTGACAGACGGACAAAAGGGTCAAAGGTGAACAACCAAGTGAGCTTTGAAAATGGCTGTTAATTAACTCATATTTCCTATATTCCGTACGAATATTGGTCGGGTCATGCTCTGCACTGGGTTAGTCGGTCTCTTACTGGTGTGTAACGGTTGACATGAAATCATGATATCTGACAGTTCAAAGGCAGCCGTTTGCCAAGAGTGGCGTCGGATAATATGAAGGCACATGCCATCTGTTTTGCCCATCTCCTCTTCATAACGCTCTACTACTCGTAAATTCTATAGAATGCGAGAGTGAAGTCACGGCCGAGCATTTGTCCTATGCCCAGATTATTAATATCGTGAGATGGCATTGAAGCTGTTCTTGCCACACAACTTGATATAAAATCAAATAAACGCAGAGAACATATATGAAAAAAATTTAAACACCAACCATTAATCAAACACATCTCACCTCAATAACACGTTGCTCTTCTCGACTGACGTGCACTTTGTATATCAATGAAAAACTGCAATAAAATATAGAACAAACAGTAACCCTGGCACCCTAGAAAACACCCTGTGCAGCTTGAGAAAACGACAAGACAAGAAATAATAGACAAAGTACAGACAGACTGAAAAAAAACCCACTTTCCACTTCCACCACGAATTAGCCCCAGCCCCCTACAGCTCAACACTCCGCACACCGCCCGGCGTCGTCGCACTCAGCGGCTGCACACCACCGGCCGGCGGCGCCGCCTGGAATGTCAGCGCCGGCCCCTCGACGAGCGCCTCGTGCGCCATGCGCAGACCCTGGTCGCCGCCCGTCGCCGCGGCCGCGCGCAGACCTTCCTGGACCTCGCGCACGCGGCGCTTGAAGCTTAGGCGGTCCAAGAACAGCTGCTGGCGGGCGCGCTCGAGCTCGCGGCGCTCGGCCTGCATAATGGCCTCCATCTCGTTGAAGTACTTGAGCTTGAGCTCCATCTTTTGCAGCGTCACGTTGACGGCGGCCGAGACCAGGCGCGTCATCTCGCGCTCCTCGTGCGACGCCAGGGCCCCCGCGCGCGCGCCAATAGACGCCAGCGGCAGGTTGGCCAGGCTCTGCTCGGCCGACACGGCCTTGGAGACGACCTTGGTTGCTGCGCCGGCCGTCTCGTCGACGTCCATGGCACTGTCCTTGTCCTTGTCCTTGTCCTTGCCCTTGTCGGCGTCGGTAGTTTCAGGGTCGGCCTCTGCCGCACCACCCCCCGCCTCCAGCTTCCGCTGCAGACCGCGCTTCAGCTCGTCCAGCGACTTGTTGGCCGCGGCCGCCGTGCTCGCCGGGTCGGCCAGGCTCGCCAAAAAGCCAATCACCGACATGACCGGGTTGTCAGCCTGGTTAAAGGGCACACGGCCGCCGCTGCCGCCCAGAATGGCCAGCCCGGCCGGGCCCGTGTCGCCGCCGCCGCCGCCGACCGGCAGCTCCGAGTCCAGGTACTTGGACTCAATGTCGAGCTGCAGGAACTGCAGCACGCACTCCTCGCGCGTGCGCGTGCCGACGTGGTCGGCGACCTGGCCCCAGTCGTCGTCGAAGCGCTCAATGGCCTCGAGCAGGCGCACGAGCTCGGCGTCGCTCCAGGGCGCGTCGCGGTCCAGCGCCGTCGAGTAGGTGGGGTTCTCCATGCGCAGGTACTGGGCGCTGGTCTGGTTGCCGGCCAGGCGGCCCTCGAGGTAGCAGCTGGGGCACAGGTCGTAGTGGGCGCGCGGGTTGCCCTCGGCCTGCGGGTTGTGGTAGTAGATGCGCGTGCAGTCGATGCCGCACAGGTGGCAGTTGACCTTGACGCTGGGCTTTTTGGCGAGATCGTCGCCGGATGCCGAGGCGGAGGCGGCAGCACCGTTGGGCGTGCCATTAGCTTCGCCGTTTGCCTTGGTCTCCGCCTTGCTACCGCTGCCGCTGCCACTACCACCACCACTACCGCCAACCTTGGCCCCGCGCGCATTGGCCTCGTAAATGTTGCGGCTGACCTCGAGGCTGAGCTCCGACTTGGGCACGGCCGTCGCCGCCGCCCGCGCGTCCGTGTCGCCGTGCGGCTTGCCCTTGACAATGGCCGGGTCGGCCGCCGGCTGCCACGGCTGCAGGCCGCGCGGCGTGTCGGCAATGATCTTGAAGTGGCCCGTAAACGGCGGGCCGACGTGCGACGGCCGCTGCTCGTAGTCGACCTGGTAGTTGATCAGGCCCCACTGCTCCAGAAAGGCGTGCACGCGCATAATCGCACACACGTCGCCCGCCAGGTTGCGGCGGCACGCCGTCACGGTCAGGTACTCGATGGGGTTGAGCCGGTACGTGTTGATCATGAAATCGCGGTAGTCCTTGTAGACGTGCGGCGTCTTGCTGCGGTTGCGGTTGTTGAAGAACTCGGGCAGCGCCTTGCGCTCAATGTCGTGGATCTTGTTCATGTCGAACCACGTGCTGTAGCTCGGCAGGATGATGGCGTGCGTCTGCGCCACGAGGTGCTCGCGCGCCGCCGTCTCGATCGACTCCTTGGTCTTGGTCCCGTTGATCGTCGTCGTGTCAGCGGCCGCTGTCGTCGTCGTCGTCGCTGCCTCGCCACCCGCGGCAGCGTCACCACCACCAGCCGCACCAGCCGCACCAGCCTCGTCGCCGCCTGCTGCCACGTTGGGTTTGGTCTCGGCCGAGTCGTCGGGCGAGCCGCCCGCATCACCCATCTCCTCGTCCTCGCCCGTCTTGGTAGCGTCTGGGGCGGCCGGCGCGTCCAGCGGGGCTGCTACGGCGGGTGTGCTGCTGTCCTCCTTGACGACTGATTCTGACGCGCCCTGCGGTTGTGATGCTGCATCGTCGCCCATGTGGACATCTGGCGTGTTAGTTTTGTGTACTTTATAGGGTTCGGTGCGGCGTCGTGGCACATACCTTCGGGCTTGTCCGAGGGTGCAGCCGCGCTAGAGTCGGCAGCAGGCCCGGCGGTGTTGGCCGGGCTGCCAAATGCGGCCGAGTCATCCATTGTGGCAGGGCGATGGATGTAGGTATATGCGATCGGATGCTAGGGCGATTGGGCGCGGATGGCGTCGTTTGCCTCGATGCGCGGCAGGTCGTGTCGCGTCAAACGGTCGCAAAAAGGACGCGATTGCAAATGCTGTTTTGTTTGAAAACGTCTTGTTGTTGTTTCGTCGTTGTGATGCGTCTGCGTCGACGAATTCAACAAAAATGTTGTGGTGTGCCAAACGTGGACGGCGTCAATCCAATCTCGTTGTAGTCGTCGTCGTCGTCGTTGCGTCGTGTCGTCGTCGTTCTGGGTCTTTTTTTGCGCGCGCCGCGGGTGGATTGTCAAAAAGATCCTAGGGGGTAACACGCCTTTTGCTGGATTGGCTGTGATGGCGGCGCGTTTGGCTGAAAAAACTGGCGCGCAATGCATGCCTGAGGCAGGAACTGTACGAGTACAATGTATTTGATGATGACTAAGCAAAGCAAAAAAAAAAGATGGATGCCTGACACAGCAAGGCACTCCAGGTACCGAGCTGTACTCCACCCCCCCACATGCCATACCCCAGCAAAGCTCTCCGAAAAACGGGACGCTGCAGTGCCATCAACCTCGGGCCGCGTTCAGCCGATACTGCCCCTCGTACAGTGGTCTACAGCGCTGTGCCCGCTGTAGCATCAAACTCACTTTGACATTACAACCTCGACAACACGGCTCGACGCACGACGTTTACCACGTCTCTACGGAACTCAATTCCCTTCGCCCTCTCCTCCGCCTCCTCTCCACCATGTTGTCCACCGTTCGGAGGGCCGTCGCCGGCCCGGCCCGGCTACTACCAATGCGCCGCCCGACCAGCCTTGCGCGCCTGCTGTCGTCCCTCGCCATCTTGGAGCAGCGCAACGGCGAGCTCAGCACGGGCTCGCTCAGTGCCGTCACGGCGGCCAAGAAGCTCGGCGGCTCCGTGCACGCGTTTGTGGCCGGCGCCGGTGCCAAAACGATTGCCGACCAGGTCAGCAAAGTCGACGGCATTGAAAAAGTGGTCGTGGTCGACAGCGCCGCCTACGACAAGGGCCTGCCGGAAAACTATGCGCCGCTGCTGGTCGAGAACATCAAGCAGGGCGGCTACTCGCACGTGCTGGCGGGCCACACGGCGTTTGGCAAGAACCTGATGCCACGCGTGGCCGCGCTGCTCGACGTGCAGCCGGTGTCGGACATTATCCGCATCCAGGACGACAAGACGTTTGTGCGGCCGATTTACGCGGGCAACGCCATTGCCACGGTGGAGTCGACGGATGCCATCAAGATTCTGACGATCCGCGGCACGGCGTTCTCTGCGGCCAAGGCGACGTCCACCGGTGGCAACACCGCTACCATCGAGAATGGCACCGACCCCAAGGCGCCGAGCTCCGTCGAGTGGCTGTCCGAGGACCTGGCCAAGTCGGACCGGCCGGACCTGGCAACGGCCGGAAGAGTGGTGTCGGGCGGGCGCGGGCTCAAGTCCAAGGAGGACTTTGACCGGCTGATGCTGCCACTGGCCGACGCCATAGGGGCCGCTGTGGGCGCGTCGCGCGCGGCCGTCGACAGCGGCTACGCCGACAACAGCCTGCAGGTGGGCCAGACGGGCAAGGTGGTGGCACCGCAGCTGTACTTGGCGGTGGGCATCTCGGGCGCCATCCAGCACCTGGCGGGCATGAAGGACAGCAAGGTCATTGCGGCCATCAACAAGGACGCCGAGGCGCCCATTTTCCAGGTGGCCGACGTCGGTCTTGTGGGTGACCTCTTTGAAAAGGTCCCGGAGCTGACGGAGAAGCTGAAGGCGTAAAGATGAAATAAAGCGATTCTGTTGAATATAGTAGTTCTACTGCACGTCACGTTGTTTTTCAAACAAAAAAGAGTGATGAGTCTATCATAGTCGTACGAGGACTACCCCAGGACGGCCAGCATGTCTGCCGTGCTCGTCAGCTTGTTGCGTGGCTTGCCCAGCTGCTTGCCACCGTCGAGCTCTGCCTGGTTGATCCGCTGCCAGTCTGCCCACGAAACCACCCGGGCACCCGCCGTGTCCACCTCGGCCTGCACGCCCTCCCAGCCGCCACGGCTACCGCCCTCACCCGGCAGGAAAGGCACCCGCGCCTGCCAGTCGTGCACAATGGCGTCGGCCGTCGTAAACGCGTCCTCCATGGTCGACGCAATGACGCCCGTCGGCCCACGTTTCACCCAGCCGGCACAGTAGAAGCCCGGGTGCGGCTGCGTCGACATGCTGGCGTCGGGCGCACGCACGTCGCGCAGCACGCGGCCCCGGCCGTCGTTGAGGATGATGCCGCGGCGGTCGTCAAACGGAATGCCGAGTGCGTCCATGCCGGCCATGGCCTCGGACCGGTAGCCAATGGACCGAAACACGAGCTGTGCGGGGATGTTGACGAGCTCGCCGGTGCTCTCGACCGAGGTGTTGCTGTCAAAGGGCGCAGCCAGGTGTGTTTTGGAAAAGGTAGCCAGGCCGACGTGGTCTTGCTTGTTGTCGGTGGATGCGAGATGATGCGGCGCAAGGCAAAAGTTGAGTGACCACGACTTGGCTGCGTCCGCCACCGACGTCGCCGACCCCTTGGCCACGACCTCCATGAGCCGGCGCTGGGCACGCGGCAGTGACTTTAAACTCGGCGGCAGCAGCGTGGCCGTGTCAAAGGCGTGCAGGCCGACGTCGCGCAGCTTCATGAGCTCGCGCAGCTCCTTGATCGTGAAAGCCGCTTGCATGGGCCCGCGGCGACCGACAACGTGCACGCGGCGCACGCGGCTGTGCGCCAGGGCGTCGAGGGCGGCGGCGCTCATGTCCGTCTTGCGCAGCACGTCGACGTCTTCCAGCAGCATGCGCGCCACGTCGAGGGCCACGTTGCCCTGGCCGACAATGACGGCCGTGTCGGCGTCGGCGAGGCCGGCCGCAATCTGGTGGTGCACTGCCGCGTGGTCTGCCGTGTCGGGAAGCCCATTGTACCAGCCAACAAAGTCGCGGGCTGCATAGACGCCTCCCAAGTCTTCACCGGGCACGCCGAGCTTGCGGTCTTTCGAGGCGCCATAGGCAAAGACGACGGCATCGTAGTGGCGCGCCAGCGCCTCCAGGGGTACGTGGCCACCATCGGGGTTGTGCGCAGCCGCATGCTCTGCGCTGCCGACGGCCACGTTGCCGATAAACGAAAAACCGGGCGACTGCGCCACCTCGTCAAACTTGTCCTGGCAGTTCTTGACCTCGGGGTGGTCCGGTGCGACGCCAAAGCGCACAAGCCCAAACGGCACCGGTAACGCCTCGTACATGTCGACACGCGCCGCCGTCTTGGCCATGACGCGGTAGGCCGTGTAGAAGCCGGCCGGGCCCGAGCCGATCACGGCCATGCGCAGCGGGCGGCTTGCAGAGGCATCAGCGCTGTATGCACGGCGCAGCCGGTGTGGGGCCGACATTCGGGCCGTGGCATATCGAACGGACGACACGCCGGGGGATCTCAACCGGGCACAGCAGCTGGCTATTGATGGCGGCATTGTGGCATGGTGATGTCCTCAAGACGTTCGTCATAGGCTGTGGGTCAAACTATCTACAAAGGCCGTTTTCCTCTTTGAACATATTAGTCAGCCAACGCAGTCAAGCTATCACCGACAGATGCATCGACATGGCAACTTCTATTTTGGGAATTGGCAGATCGATGCACGGCGGGCCGTATGATCAGCTGCTTCTCCCTGCGTACGGAGTCGCACGTACGTACGTACACCATCGGTCTTGCCTGCGGTGGGAATCTCAGCTCGTTGCCGGGGCAACATCGGCCCATCTACGCACAGCAGCTATTAGGCTAGCAGGAGCTGATGCGATGTTATTATCGAATGCAGCAAAGCAAGGCAGGTGCCAGACAGCAAGGAAAGTGCGACTGCGTGTCTTATCTGGCCTTGTATCCCTCAGCGCTGTTGCCCAAAAAGGTCAGCATCTTGCTTTCTCAACATCTTTTTCTCACGACCTATCTCTCACGATACAATAACATCTCAACATTACCCGAGCGGTCAGACGAGCGACCCCAACAACATCACTTCAAAGATCAGATAAGAAGCAACGACCGATAGAACAACGAAAAAGCCACAATAGCCTCCTGCCAGCCACAATTACCGTCTGCCAACTACCTACCCGCCTCGGCATTGGCATCCGTCATCATGGGCGCCAAACAGCCGTTCCTCTACGAAGCGGAGCGCAGCCCGTGCAACTCGTTCCCCGAAACGCCCTTTGATCCCAAGGCCGTGACGCGCGCCAGCTGGAGCCCCAAGCCAGCCCGAAAGGTGCACAAGGGCCCGTTGCTGGTGCACCATCCCGAGTATGACTGTCCGGAACTCAATTGTCACGCTGGAGGCCACTGCTAACAGGACAGCGCACACGAGGTCATTGCTTGCTCGACTCGTGCACCAGTGAAGCTGCTGTCGCGGCGAGGCAAGGCCTGGATCAAGGCGATGCGGGTTGTGCAGCTGCTGCTGCGTGTGCTGGAGATGATTGGAGCTGCGGGCATTCTTGTTCTCACGATCCTCCTGACCAAGATACCGAGTGTGACTACCTGGATCTTGCGCATCACTGTACGTCATCCGTTTTCCTGCCGGCTACCTTTTTATTTTGGATGTTCTCGCTAACCCCCAGACTGGCTTCGTCATCGTCCACTCCATCTATGCCGTCTACCACCTCGCCAGACCTGCAGGCTACCGCACGCCCTCGTCCTCCAGCGCATACCAGGTCTTTGCCGCCTTTACCGACTTTGTCATCCTGCCCCTCTATGCCTACGGCGCCATTAGTGCCCGCCGCAACAGCACCACGTGGGCCACGCGTCTGGCCGACACGGAGGTGCTGCCGTACCTGACGTCGTCCTTCTACTACACGCTCATTGGCGCGACGGGCGTCCACGTCCT
The DNA here is from genome assembly GCA_029299015.1 of Ophiostoma montium. Taxonomy (NCBI): domain Eukaryota; kingdom Fungi; phylum Ascomycota; class Sordariomycetes; order Ophiostomatales; family Ophiostomataceae; genus Ophiostoma; species Ophiostoma montium. The sequence continues at coordinate 46,624 of JANSMC010000100.1, forward strand.
GACGCTGACCATTGCGTTCTGGCTGGCCATCAAGTTCCGCGACATTGCATCGATGCCGCCGGACATGAACCCGCTGGGCGACCGCTACACCACGCGGGCCAAGAAGCAGCAGAAGAACGACCTCAAGCAGCAGCACCTGCGCAACCAGTCGACGGCCAGCACGCTCGTGGACTCGACGGCGAGCCTGGACAAGACCAAGGGCACGGACAGCCGCCCGCCGTCGGTGCCGTTTATGCACACGCGCCAGAACTCGGAGGCCACGGTCGACCCTCGCTTCTCGCTGCCGAGCCAGAACGGTGCGGCATCGGCACAGAAGCCCATGACGCACCTGAAGCGCGCATCCCTTGCGTCGTCTCCGACTATTGGTCGGGGTGAGTACAACGGCCGGGGCGAGTATGCAGAGCTGCCGGTCAATGACGGTGGCTATGCCAACGCCCCTGCGTCTCGCCACAGCCACCACAGCAGCCACCCGAGCCTTTCCAGCAGCCGTCCTCAGAGTCGTCCCGGTCGTCCTGATAGCCGTCCCCAGAGCCGTCCTGGCAGCCGTCCTGGCAGCCGTCCTGGCAGCCGTCCTGGTAGCCGCCCTGGTCGTCCTGACAGCCGCCCTGGTCGTCCCGAAATGCGCCCCGCCAGCACGCCCAACGGCTACCCGTCGACAAACCCAGCCGGCGCTTCCCGCCAGACACGCTTCACCGAGTCGTGGACGGCCAGCGACTGCAGCGCCACCACGGTCAACCGCACGCAGAAGAGCAACCAGGCAATCAACAACATGGTCATGGGTGCCGCAGGCAAGCGGCGCAACTACGCGGCAGTCAACCAGTCGTTTGACTTTCACGACTCGGATGAGGAGAACTCGGACGCCGACACGTTGCGGCGCGGCATGGCCGGCTACGGCGTGAGCCTTGACGATGAGAACGCTCTCTATGACAGCTACGACTACGACTATGCCGCATATGTCGCAGAAGATAGCCGCCCCAAGACCGCCGTCGCCCACCCGCTGCCCAACAAGCCGAGCCAGCTGTCTCCCGTGGCCGACGACATCCACCGCCATCCGTCGGATGCGCCGTCCATGTCGTCGTCGGTCCACACGAGCACGACGGTGCTGAGCGAGGTGCCCGTCAACGACCGCCGCGTCAGTGGCGGCTACTCTGGGGATCTTGCCGACCGTGACCTCCGGCCGGCCGCCCTCCGGTCCGCACGGACCAGCACCAACAACATGAACAACGCCAACGCCAGCAACGCCAACAACGACAACAACGACAAGGCCGCCAAGGCCGCCAAAAGCCCCAACGCACGCTGGACGTGGGCGCCCCGGAACCGCGACAGCAGCATCCAGGCCGACGAGGGCTTTGCCAGCAAGCGCTACGGCGACTTGCGGCCGGCCACGCCGCCGCTGATGGTGGGGGGCGAGGAGGCGTCGCGCGTCGGCGGCACGGGCCGGCAAGTGTCGAGCGGCAACGACTACGACCTGGGCAGCGACCGCTACCTGCTGTACGGCGCGCTGGGCGGCACGGCCAACACGTTTAGCCGGCGCAACGTCAGCGGCAAGATTGCCGAGGAGGGCCGGTCGACGCGGTACACGATGCACAATTAGGGTTTGCTGTTATGATGCAGTCTCATGTAAAACCACGGCAACGTCTTTAATGAGGTTGACTTGGGTCAACTAACACGGACGGCGTTTGGGTCTAGGCTTGAACTTTGGTTTTGTTGATTTTTGAATTTGTTATTGAATTTGTTTGAATTTCGATTGGTTATTTTTATGGATGTTTGGCGATGATTTATTTGGTCATTTGGTCGATTTTGATGATTAAATTTGTTTTTATGCATATTTTTGGTGATGATTTATAGCAGCCAGGTAGATAGCAACATCTTCATATATCATATATCCAACTATGCCCTGCGCCTTCGTCGCTTGAGAAACCGTGCCCAGTCGGCATCCGCTTGCTCGTCGTCGTCGTCGTCGTCCCACGTGCGCCGCGTCTTGTCCCAGGCCGCCCCGAGGCTGCACAGGTGCCGCATCGTCGGCCGGCCGTGCGGGCAGTTCCACGGCTTGTCCATCTCGCCCATGTGTGCCAGCACGCCCGCCATCTGCCGCCGCGACAGCGCCCGGCCAATCATGATGCTGCTGCGGCACGCGCGCATGGCAAACATTTTGCGGACTTTTGCGGGGCGTACCATGGCGGTCGCCTCCCGCTGGTGATGGTCGCCGAGCAGCGCAATGAGCTCCTCGAGGTCGCCCAGGTCAAACGTGGTCTCGCGGCTCAGCGGCAGCGTGCGCAGGCGGCAGCGGCTGCCGACGGGATTGGAGCCGTCGAGCGTGGCGTCGACCTGAAAGCCGTTGGCGGCCAGCGCGCGCAGGTTCTCGAGCACAATCTCTTCCTCGACGGCCGTCAGCGCGAGCCGCTTTGGCTGCACGAGGCGCTGCGACTGCACGACGGTGCAGGCCTGCAGGCGCTCAAAGTTGTATTTTTCGTCGGACGCGTGCTGGTCAATGATGAAGAGCTCGTCGTCGGTAGCCTCGCCAGTGGCGGCGGTGTCGGTGTCGGTAGCGGTGGCCTCGGCCTCCCGCACGGCCAGAATAAAGCCGAGATTAAACTGCCCGACGACGCGCATGCGTGCAAAGTCCGACTTGACAATTGTGAGGGCCAGCTTGGCCTCGGCGACGGCCTCGTCGGCGTCCAGCCCCGCGGCTGGGCTGTCGGCGTTGCTGCTGCTTGCGAGGCTGTCTGTTTTGCCGGCGTGCGCGTGCTTGAGCTTGAGCTTGAGCTTGAGCTTAAGCTTGACAGGCCGCCGCGATGCGCGATTGAGATCGACATCGCCGGCCGCGAGCACATGCACGAGGCGCAGCGTCTCGTGCCGTTTCTTGGACCCGCCGGCTTTGAGGAACAGACGGTTGCGCCTGTCCTCGTCGTTTTCGGCGGCGGCGGGTTCGGCCGTCGTCTGCATGTCTGGCTCTTTGGGGCTGTCGTCTTGCTGGTCGTCTTGGTCGTCATCATCAGGCGGCAGCTCTTCGTCGTCGGCCATCTCGACATCGTCTGGGGGATCATTCACAGAGGGATCTCTTGATGGGGGACGTGGACTCGGGGTGTCTTGGGCGTTGCTGATCTCGCGGTCTGGGTGTTCAGCCGGGCCAACGATGTCGTTCTCGACATCTTCCATGTCGCTTGTTTGTTCTTCCTCTGCATCTTTCATGTCTTTTGAATCTTCTGCATCTTCTTCTGCAGGTTCTTCTTCTTCGTCTTCTTCTGCATCTTCCTCCTCCTCCTCATCATTCTCTTCTTCTTCTTCTTCTTCCGCATCATCATCATCTTCTGCTTCTTCTTCATCTTCTTCTTCTTCTTCATCTTCTTCTTCTTCTTCTTCTGCATCTGGTGCGTTTTCCTCTTCCCTAGCGGTTCGACTACTCGCTGCAGCAAACATTTGCGTCAGACGCCCGCCAAACGACGGCTTTGGTGCTTTTGGCTTGGCGCGCGATGGCATGGAACGACGGCCGACCAGCTTTGGCCGCTTGTAGCTGGACACGACAATCGGTGCCGTGTCGTCGTTGTCGTCGGCCGTTGGCTCGGGCGATGGTCTCTTGGTTGGCCGTGTTGGCGGGGGTAATAGGCCTGTGTCGTCGTGCTGTGTCGCGACATTATCACGGCTATCAACAAATAGAGATTCCTCGTCGTCGTCCCCCTCGTTGTCGTCCACTTTGTCGTCCACCTTGTCGTCCACCTTGTCGTCGTCCGGCCGCACCACCGGACGACTCGCCCGCTTCACCGCCAGCTGCGACACGGGCACGGTAATGTCCTGCTTCTCAAACAGCTCAATCAGTGACTCGCGCAGCGTGTCGAGCATGCGCCCTTGGTCGTGCAGCAAGATGGTCTGCTTGTCCGGGCTGACATTGACGTCGTACAGGTGCGTGTCGAGCTGGATGTCGGCAAAGACAAAGGGCGACTGCGCGCTGTTGTAGGCGCGGTACACCTCGCCAAACACGTGGGCAAACTGCGGCAGCTTGCACGGCCGGCCGTTTACATAAAACATTTGCCGGTCGGGCGTCTGCCGGCCCTGGCCGTGCGCGGGCCGCGACACGAACCCGCAGACGCGGATCGTCGTCTCGCCGGTACCCCGTGTTGTTGATGTCATTGACAGCGTGAGGTCGAGCGCGAGCAGGCTGGCCATGGTCTTGGCGCCAAAGACATTGATAATGTTGTCGCGCGTCGCCGCGTTGCCCTTTGTCGCAAACAGCACCACCTTCTTGCCCTTGGTCGGCTGCTGCGTCACGGTAAACCGCACGCCCGTCTGGATGCAGGCGTACTGGTTGAGCAGGCTGATGACGCGCGTCCACTCGCGCTTGATGTTGCGCTCGAGCTCTCGGCGGCGCACCGGCAGGTTCCAGAACAGGTCGTGCACGGCGACCGTGGTCCCTTGCTGCGCGGCGACGACGGCGGGCTGGCCGGCCAGCTGGCCCGACGTGGCAAACTCGAGACGCGTGCCGCGCGGCACGTCGGCGGCCACGCACGTCGTCACAGAAAAGCGCGACAGCGCACACATGGACGACAGCGCCTCGCCGCGGAAGCCAAAGGTCTGCAGCGAGTCGAGGTCGTCAAAGCGCGCCAGCTTGGACGTGTGGTGCTTGAGCGCCAGGCCGGCATAGTTGTGCGGCGCAATGCCCGAGCCATTGTCCTGCACCTCGACGGCGTCGAGGCCCTGGTTCTTGAAGCGCACCTCGATGCTGGTGGCGCCGGCGTCGAGGCTGTTTTCCACAAGCTCCTTGGCCACGGAGCACAGGTTGACAATGACCTGGCCGGACTGGATGCGATGGACCTGGGGAGTTAGAAATAAGACTCAAAGGCAGACGAGAATAAAATACACACTGCAGACGCCTCAATGGGCTTGATTGTCACGGTCGAGGCCGCCATAGTTGGTGCCGACGGGATGTCGATGCTGTCATGGCTGCCGACGTGTCGCGACGCCCCACCACAACAGTGCAGCGTCTTCACGTGACCGTCTAGTGCTGATAGTGCTGATAGTGCTGATAGTGCTGACCCGACTTACACCACAAATACTCGTCATCCGGACAGGCAGCAGAGTAAGACGGCGTAAAGCACCAAGATAGCGTTGAGCAGTAAGACGATATAAGAGCTCGTCGTCCCGAATAGGCAGGTTGTTGTAGACAGGCAACAGCCCATCGGCACGCCGTCTGTAGTATATAAATCGGCCGTCGCAGGACATCTTTTTGGGCTTGTAATGCGGCATCCCAGGCAGACAAGCCAGACAAGCCAGACAAGAGACAAGCCAGACAAGCAGCATCATGGTCCGCATAGTCCCCGCCACCGACGCCCACGTGCCCGGCATTGTCAATGTCCTGCGCATCGCCTTTGCAAACCACCCGCTGGAGATTGCAAAGCTGCCCCACCTCGCGGCCGGCCTGCCCGACACCGACGCCGTGCTCGCGTTCCGCCACAGCCGCATCCGCAAGCGCCTGCAGAGGCCCGGCGCGCACCTGGCTGTGGCCGTGACCGACACGCTGCCCGGGGAGCCTGAAAAGGTCGTCGGCTTTGTCGGCTGGCAGGCGCCGTCGCCGCCGGACGAGCCCGTCGACACCGACGTCGAGGGCGTCAACATCGACGCTCTCAAGTACGCCCTGGCGGTGGTTGACAAGGTCGAAAAGGAAGTGCTGGGCGACGACGAGAAAAAGATGTGGTGTAAGTGGGCGAATGCGGTGGCCGTCATGAGAGGAGCAACGGCTAACAGGACAGACCTGGCCTCGCTGGCGATCGACCCCGACTTCAAGGGACAGGGCATCGGCTCCCAGCTCGTGAAATGGGGCACCGACAAGGTCGATGCCGCCGGCGTGGCGTCGTACGTTGTGGCGACACCGGCGGCCGTCGGCGTGTACAGCCGGCAGGGCTTCAAGGCAGAGCGGACGCTGCAGGTTGTCCGCGACAACCCGCACGAGTCGTTTTTCATGGTGAGGCCCGCAAAGGCATAGTTGCGAAAGTGAATATTTTGATTATCTGTGTCGTGACGATATGTCGTTGATATCGGTTGATGATTTTTTGATTATCGCTCTATGTTGTTTGGTATGTCGTTGATGATCGAGTTGATGATAGTTTTGATGCAGCCGTTCTGGTGTCGTTTGATTCTTATCGATGCCGTTTTGCTGATGTAGATTGATGCTGTTTGGTGATATGACGACGCTGTTTCAATACGGCAATAATGCCTTCCAATAACCAACACATGTCGACTTGTTCGCAGCCGCAACCGAATGAGGACAGAATTAATAATCTGCAATATTGACTCGTGCATGGTGGCGTACCTAGGCGATTTGGCTCAGCCACGCAGCCCGTCTCCCGGCGTCGGCCGAGTCGATCGAGTCGACCACGGCACAGGCATCGGCCACCATGGCCATCGACTACCAGCTCGTCACGCTGGCCCCCGCGAACCGCGACCAGCTGCTGTCGGCCGCGCGCGACGCCATCCGCCACCGCCAGGCCGACGCCCCGGCCATCCTGGCCCGCCTGCATGAGCTGAACCCGGCCCTCGCCGCCCACTTCCACGCCAAGCACCATGCGCTGTCCGACTTGAAGCTGCGCATGCTGTGCAGCCCGGGCACCACCGCCGTGTCCTCCTTTGTCGTCATCAGCTACTGCTGGCACGATCCCGCGTGGTCGCTGGCTCCGGCCGCCACCGCCCGGCCCGTCGTCGCGCACTGGGACGTCTCCGAGCCCATGGTGGCTGCTATCATGGGCGACCTGCGCACCGGCCCCGACGAGGGCGTCTGGCTGGACAAGCTGTGCATCGACCAGGCCGACGACGCCGACAAGGCCACGGGCATCGGCGCCATGGACGTCATCTACCGCTCGGCCCGCCGCGTCCTCATCCTGCTCGAGGACATCCAGCTCGACGCCGACGAGCATGCTGCCGCACTCGAGTATGCCGGCTTCTTTGCCGACATGGTCGCCGAGGTCCGGCAACGCAACCTCGACGGCGACAAAAAGGGCGCCTTTGTCGACGCCTACTTTGCCGCGCGCGAGGCCGCCGTGCCGCCCGACGAGCGTGCGCATCGCGTCGCCGCCGCCACGGCCTTTTGCAACAAGCTGCTCGGTGCGCGCTGGTTCAGCCGGGCCTGGTGTGCCCACGAGAGCCGCGTCGTCGCCCACCAGCGCACCAACAACCCGCTGATCCTCTGCTTTGGCAGCGACGGCCGCGTGCTGTCCTTTGAGTTCCGCGTCGTCCACTTTGTCGCCCTCACGCTGGCCAAGCGCCTGCCCGAGGAGCCCATCGCCTTCACCGCCAGCCTCGACTACTTCAACACCACCGACCCCCGCACCCTCTGGCAGCGCTACCACCGCATGCAGCGTCTCATGGGCCGCCCCGGCGACATGGACCAGCCGCCCACCCAGCATATGCTCAGCATCCTGCCGTACAGCTGCCTGCACGCCCGCGACCTCGTGTCCATTGCCCTCAACACCGCCGGCCTGCCGCTCACGTACACTGGCCACATAGACAGCAAGGACCACTTTGTCTGGGTGTTTGCCGCCGTCGCCCTGGCTGCCGGCGACATTGTGCCGCTGCTGCTGACCGGCGACAAGCTGCGGTTCCCCGATCCCGTCCACCCCGGCCGTTCCATCGTGTCCTGGATGATCAGTCCGTACAGCAGCCCCGTTGACGACAAGCAGCCCTCCAGCCTCACCGCGTCCATCACCGGCGTCACCAGGGACTATATTGAGCTCGACCTGCTGGTCATGATGGACCGTCCGCTACGCGCGTCGCCTGCCTCGCTGGAAGTCGCAGCTGCCCTGCTGGCAGAGCAGCCCGCCGCCGTCGCGAACAACGACAACACCCAGCGTCTCATGGGCGCCATCACGGCCGCCGCAGGTACCCGCCCCGGCAGCGCTGCTCAAGTCTTCACCCAGATGCTGCTGGCCGAGGCCTTGGACTGCGGCCTCGACTGGATCCTGCGCTTCTGCGACTCGCTGGCCACAGACACCGCTGGCCCAGATGTCTGGACATACGGCCAACTGGCTGTGCAATCAAACGACGTCTATGCCACCGCCGCCGCCAGGCTGCTCGCCCACCTAGGCGTCCCCGAGGACGACAGCCGCCACACCGAGTACCTGCCACAGGCTGTCCGCTTCTTCACCTGCATCATGGACGACCGCATGCGCTTCCTGACGCTGATGCCCCGGCGCATCCAGACCGCGCCGGCCGACTGGGGCATCACCAAGGCGCCGTCCAACCGCTCCTGGGTTGCCGTGCCCGTGGCGCTGGCCACCCAGCCCATGTGGGAGCACCGTGTCTGGGTGATCGAGCCCTTTGACCCCGATGCCGAGCCTGAGTGCCCCGAGGACCATTTCCCCGACCTGGCGCAAGCGGCGATGCCCGAGTGCATTATCGACGACATCTGTCCCGTGCTGACCAGCGACCAGGCCGACCGACGCCTGCCGCGCGACGACGCGAGGGGCACGTGGCGGCTGCGCGAGGTGAACCGTCTGTACGGCTGCCAGCCGCTCGTCGCCGGCATAGGCGGGTATGTCGAGCTCTTGAAGCGGCAGCGAGTCTATGGCGCCGAGGACTATGACTGGCCGGCCATTGGAAGGGCGATCAAGGAAGCAACCGACATTGCGCAGAGGTCAACCCAGGAGAGAGCCACTGGCTGGCCGTTTGTTGCACTGCTGCACCGTTGCTGGACGTGGATGTATTCGTTGGCCGCCGGAGCTGTGTATCGTCTCAGTCTAGCACGGTGGCGGGCATGACGGCCTTATATGTGGTTAGATGTGTATCATAGTCAGAACACGGAAAGAGCATTGGCCTTGCAATCCTACAATCCTGCGATCCTGCGATCCTGCGATCCTGCGATCCTTGTGTTCTCATGACTCGGAAATCATTGGTCTTGCAATTCTGTGATCCTGCGATCCTTTGGTTCTCATCACACGAAAAGAGCATTGAACTTGCAATCCTGTGATCCTTGTGTTCTGAAGACTCGGAGATCATTGGCCTTGCCATCCTATGATCCTGCAATCCTGTAATCCTTTGGCCCTCATAACTCGAGAAAGCATTGGCCTGCAATCCTGCGATCCTTTGTTAGTCATGTTTGATCCTGCTGGGCACTTGCCATCAAGCATTGCCAAGCCCAACAACCGGCCTAAGCCGCGTGGGAGCCGTCAAAATGCAAAAGCATGCCCGGTCCCGACTTGGCATAGCAACGTTGTCGATCAAGCCCGTCCCCATCAGCGCTATCAAAGCTGTGCATCAGTCGCGGAAATACATGATGCCACCTGGGGGCCGAACCCGCGAGTCTTTGGCGTGTGTCCTGCCATTCATCCCAAGTGTTGGCAGTGCCCTAGCGCCGCCAACAATGAGAACTGATGTGCTGATCACTACTGGGCACCAACGGCCCAGTCCGTCCACACACAACACGGAGGATTCCGTAGACGGTCCGCCAGGACTGACCGAGGGACAGTTAGTAACAGGCACCTGTCAGCAAAGCCCGAAGCGGGACAAAAAAAGAGAAACGAACAAAGCACGGACAAATAAATCCACGCTTGCAGCTCCGTAAGTACGAGTAAGCTGGGGAAAACTCGGCACAACTCTTGCCAGGGAGAAGATGCAGAAACAAAAAAAAAGGATAAAACGGCCTAGCTGGTGCGCAAATGATGCAATGCCATTGGCTGGCACTGCCATGGCAACATCCACTTACCAGCGTTTCCGTATCGTCAATGTTCTACTTTCTTTTCCTGCTGAAACTCGCCCGCTTCGGGCAAGGCCAGGTCTTTCTCTTGCGACCATGGCCGAACCCAGTAACGATTGGCATCACGAGCACGAGCGCAGTGGCGCAGGAAACAGGGCACGGACAGCTGCAACGTTCTCTGCCACCACGATTGCGGCGTGGCAGTGGAGAGGAGGAGGATAAAAACTCGTACTCGTAGAGAAGAGAAGGAGAGGAGAAAGAAACGTACGGAGTACGTCGTACGAGTAACAAGTAGAAAAGTAAAAGAGGAGAAAGTGAAAACAAAGAGAAGAGAAAAGGAAGAAGAGCAAGGAGAAAATGAGCGAAAGCGACGATCGCACCGGTCAAATCAACTACCGGAGAGTGAGACCTGCAAAGCCTAGCGTCGTTGAGACCGGACGACATACGGTCAAGCAAGCGAGGGACGCAAAGTGAGGCTCCAGAGAAGGTGGAAAGAGAAAACCGAAGGATGCAAAACGCACAGTCAAATTCTTCTACTCGTAGCAGTAAGCAGCAGGCAGCAGGCAGCAGTGCTTCACAGCTGTCCCTCCTTCCTCGCTTCCCCTGTTCCTGCCTCTCTCTACGAGTACTCGTATGCTATCTCTGTTCGTGCCTTCCTGCTCGTGCCTTGTGGATTGAACATGGAATGGGCCAGGATCGCGCTTGCTTCCTTGGTCGTCGCTCCTGCCGCCCAAACAAGCTGGCTCGAAAGAAGTGTGAAAGGAAGGAAGTACTGATGAGGAAAGAACAAGAGATGAGGAAGGAGAGACGAAACGGTACTCGTAGTCGCTATCTGCAATCTCCCGCGCTTATGTACCCCCAGATTCCGCCGATACAGCGCACACGCGGCCTGTTTCCCCCACTGTACATGTACCCGCGCCGGGGGGCGGTACTACTCGTAGCTCTCTCCCTTAATCGCCGCCATTTCCGACCAACTGTGCCGCTCGTGTTGTTGCGTTTTATCCATTGCAATCGATTAATTGGGGTGGTTTTTTTTACTAGCGTAATTTCCTTTCTGCGCCTGCCCTCTCCGTTGCTTGTTGTTCCTTCCCTTCTCCATCGTCTCCATCGTTGCTCTTTCCCTTTTTCGACCCTCTCTTTAGACTTTGTCAGCGTCTCGACTGCGTTTGGATTTCGCCCTCACCTCCCTCCCTTTTTTTTTTTTTTTTTGCCTCTCTTTCTGCCTTTCCCCCCCCCCAGACCTTCGTTTTTGTTGTTTTTGTCGTTTCTGCCGCTTGATTTTTCGGTCCGACAACACAACTAGTCGCCGACTCGTCCACGACCAACGCCTCCGAATTCAACACAACGGCGGCCCGCCAATTCGACCGGGCGTAGCAGGTCCGTTCCGGGAATGCAGAAGCCCTCTGGCTCCTCCGGCGACCATTCCGCTCCCAGGACGTCCCATCCGCCATCACAGCCTGCCTCACCCCTTTATGCGCAAGCCGACGCAACACCCCCATCGCCGCCTCGGGACTCACGACCGCTGCGATCCAGCCCGCGAACCAGCTCCGACGACTCAACTCGCACCTTTGCGCCCCGGAGTAGACGCACAGGCCTTCCTGGTGGCAACAGCGGCAGCATCTCCGGTTCTTTGTCACAGTCACAGACACAGTCACACGCATCCTCGCCAGCTTCCTGCGACGCGCAGCCTCGGCATGGCCTCGCGCGTCTGGAGTCCGTAACGCCCGTCTCGCCCTTCTCGCCCCCCGCTACCGTACTGGTTGCTTCTGCACACTGGCGCTCGCCATCCTCTCCCTCGACGCCCTCTTCATCGTTCCCGCTGGCGTCCCCTTCGCTACCAGCCACTCCGTCTGCTGTGCCCGTCTCGTCGGGCAATGCGGCACGGCGGAGTACGTCGAGCATCGCCGACGACGACGGAAGCGGTGCGGCAGGCAGCAGCGGCATTGCTTATCGTAGCAGCGGCAGCACCAGCCTCGGCTCCTCGGCGTCGACCTTTGCCATTGCGGCCGACACCATGATGGAGAAGCCGTCCGGGCCAGTGCGGTCCTTTGTGCGGCGCGCGCGTGCGCGCAGTCCATGGGGCCTCACGTTGCTGACGGCGGCGGTGTCGCTGCTGGGCGCCGTGCTGCTGGGGCTGATCCTCAAGTCGCTCGTGACGCGACAGTACGACCTGGACCCCAAAGGCTGCCGCATGTCGTATATGCGGCCGTCGTACGCGCACCTGGCCGACTTTGACACGGAGCACACGCGCTTTGCCAGCAAGTACTCGCTGTACCTGTATCGCGAGCAGGGCTTCGACGACGAGACCAAGCTCAAGGGCATCCCCGTCCTGTTCATTCCGGGCAACGCGGGCAGCTACAAGCAGGTGCGGCCGATTGCGGCCGAGGCGGCCGTCTACTTTCACGATGTTGTGCAGCACGACGAGGCGGCGATGCGCGGCGGCGCGCGCAACCTCGATTTTTTCACGGTCGACTTCAACGAGGACATTACGGCGTTTCACGGCCAGACGATGCTGGACCAGGCCGAGTATCTGAACGAGGCGATCCGCTACATTCTGTCGCTCTACCTCGACCCGCGCATGGCGACGCGCGACTCGGACCTGCCGGACCCGACGTCGGTGATTGTGCTCGGGCACTCGATGGGCGGCATTGTGGCGCGCACGATGCTGATCATGCCCAACTACCAGTCCAACTCGATCAACACGATTGTGACGCTGTCGGCCCCCCACGCGCGCGCGCCGGTGACGTTTGACAGCGAGATAGTCAAGGTGTACGACCGCGTCAACGACTACTGGCGGCACGCGTACGCGCAGCAGTGGGCCAACAACAACCCGCTGTGGCATGTGACGCTGGTGTCGATTGCGGGCGGCGGCCTGGACACGATTGTGCCGTCGGACTATGCGAGCCTCGAGTCGCTGGTGCCGGAGACGCACGGGTTCACCGTGTTCACGACGACGATCCCCAACGTGTGGACGAGCATGGACCACCAGGCGATCCTGTGGTGCGACCAGTTCCGCAAGGCCATTTCGCGCGCGCTGTACGACGTGGTCGACGTGCACCGGGCGACGCAGACGAAGCCGCGGGCAGAGCGCATGCGCGCGTTCAAGAAGCATTTCCTGACGGGCATGGAGCCGATTGCGGAGCGCGACGTGCCGTCCAAGGAGCCGACGACGCTGCTGACGCTCGAGGACCGGGCCAACAGCATTGTGCCGCAAGGCGAGCGGCTGGTGCTGCGCAGCCTGGGCAGCACGCCGCGGCTCAAGGCGCACCTGATGCCGATCCCGCCGCCCGGGTCGCCGGTGAGCAAGCGGTTTACGCTGCTGACGGACCAGCAGCTGGACAAGGCAGGCGAGGCCGGCAAGGTGGAGGTGCTGTTTTGCAGTGCGCTGCCGCACCAGCCGGGCCTGGCGGGCATGCTGCCGATCAAGCTGGACCTGTCGGGCGAGGGCAGCGGGTCGACACGGCTGGCGTGCAAGAATGCGGCGTCGGACCTGATTGTGCTGCCGGCGTCGCGGCGGTCGTCGCGATTTCCCTTTACGCTGGGCGAGGAGCGGGCGGCGAGTCCGTTTTCGTACCTGCAGTACGACATTGAGCACGTGGGCGACCACCAGTTTGTGGTGGTGATTGACAAGGCGACGACGCCGACGCCGGGCTTTGTGCTGGCCGAGTTTAGCGACAATGCGCAGGCGCAGCGCACGCGCGACGCAAGCCTGTACAGCCTGGTGACATTTGGGATGTCGCTGCGGCTGCCGGCCCAGCGGCCGATGGTGACGGAGATCCGCATCCCGGCGATCCAGTCGAGCCTGCTGGCATTCCGGCTGGACATTGGCAGCCAGGCGTGCGGCGACCGGGCGGAGCTGCTGACGCCGCTGGTGCGGCAGTACCTGTCGGAGCCGTTTGAGTCCAAGTACTATGTGAATGCGCGGCACGCGAGCATCAGCCTGCACGGCGTGGCGCCGTTTATGCCGCCGGCGGTGAACAAGCGCAAGGCGGTGGCAGACGGGCTCAGCCTGCAGTTCTGGACGGACCCGACGTGCAACAGCAGCATGGAGGTGCAGCTGAGCGTGGATGTCATGGGCAGCCTGGGCAAGCTGTACATGCGGTATCGGACGGTGTTTGCGGCGTTCCCCGTGGTGATTGTGGCTCTGGTGTTCCAGAAGCAGTTTAGCATCTACGACGACACGGGCATCTTTGTGTCGTTTAGCGAGAGCCTGGACCTGTGCCTGCGGCAGTCGATCCCGCTGCTGGTGGCCGGGCTGACCTTTTTGTCGCTGTCGGCCGGCAACCCGCAGCACGCGACGGCAGCAGCAGCGGCGGCGGCGGCGTCATCCTCGTCGAGTGCGTGGACGTGGCGCAACGTGACGGAGGCAATTGTCGACTTCCGGCGCAACGATCTGCTCATCGGCACGCAGGACCCGTTCTACTGGTTCCTGGTCCCGCTGATCAGCGTCGTGTGCATCGGCACTTGCACGGCCATCAACTACGCAGCCCTCGCGCTGACCTACCTGCTGGGGCTGGCGGTCGGCATCGTGCATTCGCGGCCCGCGTGGGTGCGGCATGCCACGGCAACGGCCAGCGAGGCCGAGGAGCCGGCATCGACGTCGTTATCATCGTCGTCGTCGTCGTCGTCGTCGGTGTCGCCACCGCCACCGCAGTACTTTTCCCCAGCTTTCATCCAGTCGACGCCGCGGCGACGCATCCTCACGACGGCGATCCTGCTGCTGCTGGTGTCGACGGTGATCCCCTACCAGTTTGCGTACCTGGTGGCGTGCCTGGTGCAGATTGCGACGACGGTGCGCGCGCTGCGGGCGGCCTCGGACCTGCGGTCGACGGGCAACTACAACTTTTACAACTACGTGCACTCGGTGCTGGTGCTGATGCTGTGGGTGCTGCCGATCAACCTGCCGATCCTGGCGGTGTGGGTGCGCAACCTGGCGGTGCACTGGTTGACGCCGTTTTCGTCGCACCACAACCTGCTGTCGATTATGCCGTTTATCATCCTGGTCGAGACGCTGACGACGGGCAAGATGGTGCCGCGCGTGACGACGCCGCTGCGGTATGTGGTGACGTGGCTGCTGCTGGGGCTGGCGATTGCGTCGGCGCTGTACGGCGTGTCGTATGCGTACATGGTGCACCACCTGGTCAACGTCGTGGTGGCGTGGCTCGTGATTGTGCACTCGACGGGGGGGTCCGAGGTCTGGTCGAGCACGGCGTTGAAGGAGCTGTTTGACGGGGACCGCAAGCAGGGCAAGACGCCGTAGCGGCTGGTCTCTGCTGGTCTGTTTTTTTTGTTGTTGTCTTGTTTGTTTTGTTTTTCTGTCTTGTTTCCTTTTTTTCTTCTCATTCAGCGCATGGTGTCTCGGGACTGTTTGCATTTACAGCCTATTCTATTTCTCGATTACCCCCTTTTTTTGCTGCATTTCAATCGCATGGCATTTGTTTCTTCTCAGTGTCTTCTCAGTGTCTTCTTAGTGTCTCCCATGATAGACGACGCAGTCTATGTTAATATTGGCCTCTTGATGGCGGAGGGGGAACATCTTCTTATATCTCTTCATTTCTTTCTTCTCTTAATGTCATGGCGGACGGCGTATGGCGTACCAGGCTCTGTTTGTTTTTTATATGTGTCTTGCCGCGTCCATGCTGGTGTAGTCCGGCAAGGCGTCGGGCCGTTTTGTATACTCTACGGATGCATGCTAGGACGCGTGTTGATTGTGTCGTCTTGTCAGTCTTGTTGTATGCAGCGGATGCGGCAGATGCCAACATTTAGTATTTAATGACTCTTAACCGTAATCTTGATGGTGGATGTGAGCCAATGCGTGACACTATTAGTTGACAATATAGTAGACGTCATCCGACTTCATACTCGGTAGTATATCATCTGATCAAATGGTAGAGACGGTCTTGTGACAATAAGAGACGACATTATGATAAACAGGTCGTCCGACAGTACATGACAATATAGACGTCCTCTGACAATAGTAGACGGTTATCCGATAACATGATCATCCGACAATATAGTTGATGGCCTTCAGGCAATATAGTGAACAGGTTCTCTGAGTTCACTGAGATTATAGTAGACGTCGATGACAATAGTGATCGATGACAATAGTGAACTTGCTTTCGGAAATAATAGTATTGACAAGTACATGAGAAGTTTAACGAATATAATTCATACCGACCACAACGCCGTAAAATGACTGAAAATAAAACAACAAAAGAAAAAAAGAAAAAAAGAAAAAAAAAAGAACGACACGCCTACTCCTCCGTCAGCGACTGCATCACGCGCTTGTAAAACTTGGCCGCCTGCACGCGCGGAAACGAAATTTCTTCGACCAGATAGTCCGGCAGCAGCTCCATCAGCGCCTTGTCGCGGCTCGCGTCCAGCTGCGGCGTGTACACAAACTGCGCGTCCTCGCCGTCGCTGCACGCCTCGTCGTCAATGCACAGCTTAAAGTGCAGGCTGCCGTTGCGGCCCGTCTGGATGCAGTCGTACAGCTCGCGGCTGCCTGTGCGCTTGGCCGACCGCACCAGCAGGCCCGTCAGGTCGCCGTACAGGTCCTCTTTCAGCTGTGCCGTCTGCGTGTTGGCGTGCATGGCCGAAGCAGCGGCCGCGGCGGCCGACGTCGACGACAGCTTGATCGCACTGCCCGGGATGCCCGGCCCGTGTGCCGACTCGGCTCCCACGCCGCCCGACCGCGCGGCTGCCAGCTTCGTCGCCAGCGTCTTGGCCTCGGCCTTGGCGTTGCCCAGCGCTGCTGCGAGGTCGCCCACCTGCGCCTGCAGCTCGACCACGCGGGCCTCGCTGGCGTCCCACTCGCGCTTCGCCCGCGCACCCTCCTTGGCTAGCTCGCGGTATGTGGCCAGCTCGGCTTTCAGGCTGGCCACCAGCTCGTTGGCCGCCGCTGTGCGCTCGTCCCCTTGCTTCTTGAGCCGGTCAAAGTTGCGCTCGGCCTCCTTGACGCCAATCTCGCGGAGGTCGCGGTACCGCGCCTCCAGCGCGTCGTGCTTCTTGGTCAGCTCGCCCAGCCGCCGCCGCACGGCCGCGTCGTCGGATGCAGACGATGCTGCCGCCAGCGAGCCGCGTGCGCGCGCGCGCGCGCGCTGGTGCTGCGGTGACGCCAGGATGCTGTGAGTCGTGTTGTCTGGCTCGGCAGCAGCAGCCTCGATCGCCGTATCGTCTGCGGTCGCGGTCGCGTCAGCCGCGTCGGTCATGTCGGTTGCGTCCGCTGCTGCGTCTTGCCGCGATTCCTCCTGCTCCTGCTCCTCCTCCACCACATCCATCGACACGTCTGCCGCCTCCTCTGCGCGGCCTCGCTTTGCTGGCCGGCCTGAATCGTCGTCGGCTGCTGCCTTGGGGCGTCCGCGGCCGCGCTTCTTTGGCGCAGCAGCAGCAGACGCGGCCGGCGCGTCGTCCATTACTGAGTCCTCCGCCTCGGCAGTCGTTGCTGTCGTCGTCGTAGTAGCAGCAGCCTTGCGCCCTGGCCGGCCCCTTGCCTTTGGCTTCTCCTTTTCCTGCTCAGGCTCGGCCACGGGCTTGTTTGTGCGGTCTGCCAGAATGGGTCGCGTACGCGATCGTGTCGACGATACTGTGGCGTCTGCGTCGTCGTTGTTGTCGTCGTTGTCATTGTTGTTGTCGTCATTGTCGTCGGGCGCGGCTTCCGCCTCGGCTTCGGCAGCTTCAAGGGCAGCGGCAGCAGCAGCTGCGCCCCGTCCACCGGCGCGTCGCGTGGCCGGGGCTTTTGTTGGCGCGGGTTTGGCGATCTTGCTGGCGGGCGCGGGTTTCGTGACCTTGCTGGCCGCAGCTGCAGGTCGTCCTCTCTTTGGTGCCATGTCGGATTTGGCCGGTGCTGTAGTTTTGGCTGTAGTCTTTGTTGCTTTTGCAGTGGTTGTTTTTGCGATTGTCGCGTTGGATGCTTTTGCGCTGGTCGCGTTGGTCGCTTTTGCTTTTGTTGCAGTTGTCGCTTTCGTAGCTGTGGTTGATTTCGTTGCTGTGGTCACTTTTGATGCTGTCGCTTTCGTTGCGGTCGCTTTCGCTGTCGTCGCTTTTGCCTTTGTCGCAGTCGCCTTGCCTGCTGTCGCCTTTGCTTTTGTCGTTCCTGCGGCCAGCACTCCTAAATCATCTTCAGAGTCCGACTCGACCATGCTCAGCAGGTTCGATGGAGCCCTGGTGGTTCGGGCCATTGGAGTGGAGGGTAAAAAAGAGGGGAATCGCAGACGACCGTTTGTTTTGTTGTGCTGCAGGCAGGGACAGCCACACTGGAGACGATTAAGTGGGCTGGGGATGACGAAAAGGCGAGCGCTCGAGACATGAACGAGGCAAAAGTGCAGGCCGTTCGTTGTTTGGCTGGGACGCGATTGTCCACGGGGCAACGCGTCGCGACGATTACTCAGCGGACTATGTTGCTTATGTAAGCACAACACGCGGCGGACCTGCATGTGGCAGTGCGGAGTGCTTGTATCGAGCAAGTCTGCAGCAGAAGAAAGAATCTTGTAACATATTCTCGTAATAGGAGTACATGACACCGCTCCAGACTTTGGTACTGCTGACGTGTTCGTATTCCTGTTTTGGCAGACATATCGGAGCAGTCACAATCTCACGTGCACGCGATGCCGAGTATGACCTAATTGGGACTAGCGTGAGGTGGCCAGGCACGAGCCAATGCCCCATAGAATTGACGACGATCAGACTCGGTCAAGACACGACGACATCACAGCATCTACTTTGTATCCCGCCATCTATCAACATCTATCATTTGCCATCTGGCGTCTACCATCTACCATTTCGCCATCTAGAACACAGGTGGCTCGATGGGCGACCGAAAACGCTTCGGCGACTATGCCGCCGACCTGGTCCTCGTCGTTGGGATGGTAGGTCGTTTGCCACTACGAATGCATATGCTTTCTGCTTGCTAACTGCCCAGGGCGTGACACTCTACTTTTTGGCCAACAACGTGCTCAGCTCTTTTGCGGCCAACCTCGACCCCGAAAAGAAAAAGCACGACCAGGCCCGGGTCAAGGCCCACGAGAACCTGCGGAGGCTGCTGAAATCGCGCCGCGAGGACGTCCACAACAACAACAACGGCAGCGGCGAGGGTGGTGGCGGCAACGGTGACGATGACGACAGCAACGGCGACGGCCACGGGCACCGGTCGGGCGGCGCACTGCAAGGGGGCCTGCAGCCCGAGGACCTGGAGCTTAACGAGTACGAGAGCATGATTGCGCTCGAGGTGGTGCCGCCGCAAGACATATCCGTGGGCTTTGGCGACATTGGCGGGCTGGAGCACATTATCGACGAGCTCAAGGAGGCGGTCATCTACCCGCTGACGATCCCGCAGCTGTACGCGCACGCGTCGCCATTACTGTCGTCGCCGTCGGGCGTGCTGCTGTACGGCCCGCCGGGCTGCGGCAAGACGATGCTGGCGAAGGCGCTGGCGCACGAGAGCGGCGCGTCGTTTATCAACCTGCACATCTCCACGCTGACGGAGAAGTGGTACGGCGACTCCAACAAGATGGTGCGGGCCGTGTTTTCGCTGGCGCGCAAGCTGCAGCCGGCGATTATTTTCATCGACGAGATTGACGCCGTGCTGGGGACACGGCGCAGCGGCGAGCACGAGGCCAGCGGGATGGTGAAGGCAGAGTAGGTCTATCTATGAATTCAGAAGAAAGCCGAGAGAAGAAAACTGACACAACACCCAGATTCATGACCCTCTGGGACGGCCTCACGTCGTCGGACAAGTCGGGCCTGCCGTCGCGCATCGTGGTGCTGGGCGCCACCAACCGCATCCACGACATTGACGAGGCCATCCTGCGCCGCATGCCCAAGAAGTTTACGGTGCCGCTGCCCGGCCTGGACCAGCGGCGACGCATCCTGCAGCTGGTGCTGGGCGAGACCAAGCGCGACGCCGCGCACTGCGACCTCGAGTACGTGGCCAAGGTCACCGACGGCATGTCGGGCAGCGACCTCAAAGAAATCTGCCGCGACGCCGCCATGATGCCCATGCGCGAGTACGTGCGCGCCCAGCACGCGCAGGGCCGCACGCCCAACCGCGTCAATCCGGCCGAGCTGCGCGGCATCCGCACCGAGGACTTTTTCGGCCGTCTGGCCACGTCGATGCTGGAGACGGCGGCGTCGGTCACGGCCACGGACACGGCAGCGAGCACGACGACGACGACGACGACGACGACGAATGCGGCTGCCATCTCGGCCGGCGACGAGATGAGCCAGCGTCGCAAGGCATACCGGCGGCCGTCGGGCACAAAGCGGGCGAGCAACAGCAACAACAGGTCGTCGTCGGCAGCGGTGGCACGGGCCCAATCCGAAGCACCGACCGACGACAATGACGAGTACGAGGATATTGTGGACGAGCCGGACAAGGCGTCGACAGTTGTGTAGTTTGGGAGTGGAATTTATTCAGGGACAGTCAGGGACTTGGGATACTAATGCCATTTGCTACTTTCTCCTTGCTGCCATAGAGTGTCGAAATAATAGACAATCGCCTCTTGCCTCTTATGCACTTTAATTAAGACTTTATTAAAGGGTGTGGGGATGCCGGCAGAGCGGGCCCCGGTGGACGTCGGCGGCCAAGTGCGAGCACGTCATTTGGGACGGTACTTGGAAATGGGTGTAGAATGTGTGCGCGAGCAAGTACCGCGTTTTGCACTTTCCGCCCCTCCTGCCCTGACAGCTCCGCGCATCGGCAGTTTTTTCAATCGGCAAGAGCGACCGTGCAGCAAACAGCGGTCGGTCAGTGTATTATCTAATGCCACAGGAGTCAAGTCAAATGCATTGCAACTTGAGTCATTCTTGTCTTGTTTTTCTCGTCTTTTCCGTGTTCAATTTTTTCGTTCTCGCCTCGCCGCCTCGGTCCTTTTCCTGTCGTCCGCTGTCGGGTCCTTCCTTATCTTCTCCACTTTGACTAGTCATTGACGTCCCTTCAAGTCCTTTATATTCTCCCTTTGACTCTTGTTGTATCTTTTACAACTTCATCTCAACAACCTCATAACCTCATAGACATCACCATGACCGACAAGCCTACCAACAAGATCCTCTCGGCCGGCCTGCCGCCGTCGCCGGCCCCCTCCAGCCCGGCCAACGGCCAGCGGCGCTACGCCCTGGCCACCGAGCTGGTCTACACCGAGACCAAGGACCAGCACGGCGCGTCGAGCATTCCCATCTATCAGTCGGCCACGTTCAAGCAGACGTCGGCGAGCGGCGGCGGCGAGTACGACTACACGCGGTCGGGCAACCCGACGCGGTCGCACCTGGAGCGGCACATGGCCAAGATTATGAATGCGCAGCGCGCGCTGGCTGTCGGCTCGGGCATGGGTGCGCTGGACGTGATCACGCGGCTGCTGTCCCCCGGTGACGAGGTCATTACGGGCGACGACCTGTACGGCGGCACCAACCGTCTGCTGACGTACCTGCGCAACAAGCAGGGCATTGTGGTGCGGCACGTGGACACGACGGACGTTGCCGCCGTCACACCTCTGTTCACGGACAAGACGGCCATGGTGCTGCTGGAGACGCCGACGAACCCGCTGATCAAGATTGTCGACATTCCGTCGCTGGCCAAGGCGGCGCACGCGGCCAACCCCAAGGCGCTGGTGGTGGTGGACAACACGATGCTGTCGCCGATGCTGTTCAACCCGCTGGACATGGGCGCCGATGTCGTGTACGAGTCGGGCACCAAGTACCTGTCGGGCCACCACGACATTATGGCGGGCATCATTGCAGTCAACGACGCCAAGCTGGGCGACGACTTGTACTTTATGATCAACTCGACGGGCTGCGGGCTGGCGCCCAACGACTCGTTCTTGCTGATGCGCGGCGTCAAGACGCTGGCCATTCGCATGGACAAGCAGCAGGCCAATGCGCAGGCGGTGGCCGAGTTTTTGGAGTCTCATGGGTTCCGCGTGCGCTACCCGGGCCTCAAGTCGCACCCGCAGTACGCGCTGCACTGGTCCATGGCGCGCGGCGCGGGCGCGGTGCTGTCGTTTGAGACGGGCGACGCGGCGCTGTCGGA
Organism: Ophiostoma montium; assembly: GCA_029299015.1. Lineage (NCBI taxonomy): Eukaryota > Fungi > Ascomycota > Sordariomycetes > Ophiostomatales > Ophiostomataceae > Ophiostoma > Ophiostoma montium. The sequence continues at coordinate 68,325 of JANSMC010000100.1, forward strand.
GCGGATTGTCGAGGCGACGCGGCTCTGGGGCATCAGCGTCAGCTTCGGCTGCGTCAACAGCCTGATCAGCATGCCGTGCCAGATGAGCCACGCCAGCATCGACGCCAAGACGCGCCACGAGCGCCACATGCCCGAGGACATTATCCGGCTGTGCGTGGGCATTGAGGACGTGCACGATTTGATTGACGATTTGCAGCGGGCGGTGCGTATTTCTCTTTTTCTTCTTTTTTTCTCTTCAATTCGGGCAACGCTAACTCTCCAGCTCGTGCAAGCCGGTGCCGTGACGCTGTCGATTGACGGGTTCCAGGCCAACACGACGGCCACGCAATAAGCGTTTGATCTCTTCTCTTTGCATTTGCATTTACAATGGCGGATACACATGTTGATGAAATCATATTTGGGCGTTTGGGAGTATATAGGCATATCAACTACTTTTTGAATTCAAGATGCACAATGACTACTAGTTCCCGCAGTAGTACGACACCGGCGGCGTCGGCAGATGCGGGTCGACCACCGGCCCGTCGTCGCAGGTGGCATCCGACGCCGCGACGGCCACCGGCGGCCCGATCCAGCAGTTCTTGTGTGCCGTGCGCACGGCCTCGTAGAACCGCTCGGCCATCTTCAGGTAGCCGCCCTCGTTGGGGTGCACGCCGTCGACGAGCTGGTCCACGGTGATCCAGCCGTCGTCCATCTCGGCAAGAACGATTTTTTTGCCAGTGGCACGCAGCCGCGCCGCCAGAAACCGGTACTGCGCATTGGCCACCTCGACATTGTCGGGCCGGGCCTTCTGGGTCAGCACGGTCGACAGCGCAATCACGGTGTCGGGCACGACGCTCCAGATATACGCCAGCATGGCCTCCATGCGGTCGCCGACAGTGGCAATGGCGTAGTCCTGGAGGGCGTCGTTGGTGCCGGCGTTGATGAGCACAACGTTTGGCTTGTAGAGGGGGATGTTGTTCTGGGCCTCGGCCGTGACCTGGTCGACGAGGTAGCCCGGGAAGCCGGCGTTTTGCTGGTCAGGTGTGGTCAGTTCTATACAAGTTCGAGATAGACATGAGGGCCTACATTATCCGACATGTTGCCGGCGGCTTGGGAGCCGACCATGTTGACCTGGAACCCGTCGTAGCGAAGTGCATCGCGCAGGCCCTTGCGGTAGCCGTTGCCGTCGGGCGAGTGGGAGCCGTAGGTGATGGAGGCGCCGAGGGGCATGATGCGGAGGAGCGGCATGGTCTTGTTGGTCGGGGGCGGCATGAGCCAGTTGGTCAGAGGTTCGGCGGGAGCAGCGACGGCCATGGCAGCGAGGGCAGCGAGGACGGCTTTCACGGAGAAGCGCATGCTGGGCAGACTTGGAGGAGGCCGAGACAGAGCTTTAGACAAGAGGCAACAATATAATCGAGACAAGCACAGAGACAAGCACAGAGATAACCACAGACAAGACAAGATCGCCAGTTGATCACAAGGTGAGGCTCATCTCGACCGGCGGCCACCCTTTAAATAAAGAAAATATTACAGCGCCTGCCTCGACGGCGACGTGCTTACTTGACGTGCTGCCTTTGATGAGCTTACCCACGCACGAGATGAGCATTCTCAGGCAGGAACGCGTCATCCCTTCTCTCTCTCTCCGGCCAGACCTCAGCTTACTCCTCGTGCTCGTGTGCTCGTCCACCAGACTACATGGAGACAGGCACCATTCCTTGGGCGCAGCACTGGCATGTTCGCAGGTCCGACGGGGTAAATTGACAGATGACCCGGGCGAGACATGTTCAGTTCGTGTCAGCGGTGGTAAAGGGCCGATTTGTGTGCGCTAGAGTCAGGTGGTGAGCGCCGTGAGAGCCAAGACAGGTAATATGGCTTATTTTTTGGTGTAAGTGTCAGCAAGCCGTCAGCCCCAGACGGCGTGTCCGTGGCTGAGCGTCTCCTTTTGACCGTCGTCAGTCTCATGCACGCAACGTTTCTCTCTGCTCTCTCTCTCCTCTTCTCCTCATCACCTCCTCTACTCCTCCTCTTTCCTCTCACCTCATCTCTAGTAGCATCCTTTGGTCACGAGACTGCTTCGGGGTACTTTGACCGATCGGGCACTTATACAACAAATTTGTCGGTTCTCTTGCAGAACCGTAGTGGGGATCCGAGTAGTTCCGGAACGTGGTCAAAAGAAGATGAATGAAAAACTGGATTGCTAGCAAAGTGCCGTACACAGCAGATCGTTGCACAACACCTTCGTCCGCGAAGGGGTATGCAGTTGATCTAGAGTGAGGCGTAGAGAAGAGAAAAGACTATCTAGAGGATGGGCGATGCCCGGATGCAGACTTTGCAGAGGAGTGGATGCCAGCCAATTCAGCCTCCTGATTGGCTGAATCCACTTCACGTGATAAATCTACTAACACTGGCTATCTTTTTCAAAGTCGGATGCATCGCATCGCGATACATCAAACTCGCCTATCCCGGATACATGGGGTAAAGCAACAAAGGAGAAAACGCGAAAATCAGTGCAAATGCCCTATTCAGGGCCCACGATGATGTTGAATCAGGGGATGTTGAATCCGTGGTGTGGCGAGGGGATGACGTGTAGAGCACCGCAAATGCCGCAAAAGGGCGTCAAAATCAAAACAAATAGCGGGATCTCCTCCTACTCTCGCTCCACCCATCCCTCCTCCTCGAGGTCGATGTGGTTGGTATCTACGAGCCTCGCTAAGGCATCGTATGCCTTCTTTGCCTTCGTTATGGTATCCGCGGGGTTTTTGTCGCCCGCGATCCATTTCACCTCAGCTACCTCTCGCCGCTCGTAAGCTTGCCGAATTATGGCGAGATCTATTATGAGCCTCTTCTCCGCGGTCGTCCCTAGGCGGGTGACCGCGTCGAAGATGCTCTTCGAGTCGGTACAGATTACGAGCGGGATTTGTCGGCTATAGATGGTATTAAGCGTGGCTTTTACGCAACTGCCTACGTCGAAGCCGTGAACAAACGCGTACAACTCAGCCGCTAGCACGCTTTTGGTGACCCGCCTGCACTTGGTGGATGACTAGTGTACCGTGTTGGCGGCGCCTGAAGCATCGTGGATGGCGATGATAAAGCCGATTTGGGAGGATAGGTCGTGGTTGTTCGCAAAGGCGGTATTAGTGAAGACGACTACCTGTATCGTCGACTTATCCAGCTTTACGAAGCGTAGCCCGCGTATCGGATGCTCTATTTGCTATCGTAGGCGCTCGTTGAGGGCGTCGATCTCCTTTTCGCCCGGGTCGACGTGTTGTGCGGCGGCGCTGAGGTCGTACGCCGCCTCGGGCTGGTAGACTGATGCCACGTATGCGCCGCGCGCGCGTTGGGCAACGTACTGCTGCCTCGAATCTAGGAGATCCGAGACCTTCCCACGGGTGCCTTTGCTGACCCTGGGATTACGGCTTACTAGGTTGATGTTGGCCACTTGGTTCTTCTGTGAAAGAGTGAGTGAGCCGTCGCCGGCCAGCTCGAGCACACCGCTATTGAATTTGAGTGGCGTGGTGCTGCTGAGCGCCTCCCGTGGTTTCGCCAAAAAGCCAGCAGACTTGAGGCCGTCCTCCTCTACCGTGGCGAATTGTTCATCCGCCAGAATCAGCGTATCGTCGGTTTGGAGGGCAACGATGCTAAAAGCCTCGTCCTTGCGTAGTATGAGGCACGCGTCGAATGGCGACGGGTGTATGCCGAGGACGTCGGCGTGGTGGCGAGTGTAGGTGGCGAACTAATGGTTGCCCGCCTCGGGCACGCCGTACAACGGCTTCTTGATACGGAGGATAGTATCGTCGGGCAGGGCGAGGAGTTTACGGGTATCTGCCCGCGGGTTGACGAAAAACTCCCGCCTGAGGTAGGATGTAGCTTACACGTACGCTTACGAGATATCGCGAACTAGGAGGCTATATCCTAATGCTATCTTCGATACCGTAATACTTAGGAGGATACGTTGGCTTATCCGTTAGATAGTAGGGGATTCGGTAAGTATAGCGTCTTTGCCTGCGTCGTTGTGGGCTTGTACTACAAAGCGACTCTTTTTAACTGCTTGCGCAGTACTAGCGTGCTTTACCTTATCTACAAATCTCCTATTAAAAATCCTCGTGCCTAGGGGTACCTTAGCCCGCGAGATAGGCTTAAAAACCCCCTTCTCTAGTAGGCCGAAAATCTCGGCGCGGCGGGAGACGTCGTAGTTAGGTACGGGGACCGGAGCCGTTAACTATACGGTACTATGCTCGCCGTAGAGGGCGGCGAAAGCGCCGTCCGGGGTATCCTCACGCCGGCGCTGGAGTGCTCTAGTAAGTACACCGGCGCGCGCGGCGTTGCTTTTATCGGCGGGCTTGTGCCCCGCCGCCGCGGCAGTAATCTTACGTCGCCGCGTTACCGCCTACGGTACCGTACTAGGCGCGGCAAAGGCCGTAGCTGTCGGGGCTACCACGATGGCATCCTGGGTACTCGCCGGTCCTTCTAGGTCCTAAGAGGGCTTATTTGCCGTTAAATTGGGCGCCTGAGCGGGTGCCTGAGCCGGGACCGTCTCCGGTAGCGAGCCACTGGTCTTAATTGCGGCGGTTGGTGGCTTAGTAGTAGTAGGAGGCAGCGCAGCGGGCCTGCTTCGCGGGAGCTTAATTTGCCCGGTAGGTACTAGTATACCCTCCGGTTATAGGTACGGGCGTACCGAGGTGCTCCGGAAGCTCGATGTAGTACCGTTGCCGTTGTCTACCGTAATCGTCTCGTCGGCGACGTTGAGCACCTACAACGGGCCGTCCTAGTAGCCCGGGGCGGAGCCTTTACCCTTACGGAAAATCAGTACCCATTCCCCGAGTCGGGGCTTCGGTATCGCCGGGCCGTTACGTATCCGCAGGGCATCCGCTACTCTACGCTATACCCGAGCCTTCTCGAGGTCTTGTATAGCGGCGCGGATAGCTCTTAAGCGTACCGTTATCGGGAACGCCGGGGCGGAGGCTAGGGACGTACGGGGGTATACGCCAAAGACAAGTAACGTCGGGATAATACCGTTCGGGCCCGCGGTATCGTTATTGGCTTTCACGGCTATCTGTAGCGCCGTATCCGGGTCGAGCTCCGGGATCTCTTTTACGATAATCTCGTAGGCGCGCTTTAAGATGCCGTGGTATCTCTTTACCTACCTAATGTTGTAGTAAGCCTCCGTCGGCACGTCCTTGGTACGGGATCCTAGTACTATGGCGTTGTTTTTGAAGCTTTGCGCCGTAAAGTTAGTACCCTAATCGTAGATAATAAGGTCGGGAGGGCCGGCGTAGGTGTCGATCTAATACTCCCGTAGCTTATCCCATGTGTGCTACGCCGTTATGTTGCGTAGCTATCTTGCCGCTATGAAGCCCGTGGCCTGGTCGATGACGTGGATATAAGCCTTGGTGCTTATGTATACTACGTCGACGACGATAGTACTGTTAAAGACGACATTATTACCCTCGCGAAAATTAAACTTGAAGCGGTACGGCGGGCCTTGATGCATCTAGTACTTATAGCAAAAGCGGCGAATCTCCTCCAGGTCCTTAATATCGACGTCGTCGCCCGCTACCTAGAGCAAGCGGTAAAGGCGACTAATAGACGGATAGCCGAAGCGGCGGTGCAAGCGCTACAACTCGTCGTAGGAGAAAAAGGTAACCTCGACGCCGTATACTATCTCCGGGATACCGATATAGGCGTAGCCGAAGTGCCGTACTACGGGCGCCGCGGGCCGGGCTACGGCCTTGTCGTACGCCTTTTTTATTACGATATCGAGCCCGTTATCGAAGTAGTACCGTAGGTTATCGAGATCCGCTAAAAAGATAAGGAACGGCGTGGCGGCGGGCATCACCTAGAAAACGATACTATCGATAAGCGTATCGACGTATACGGAGCCGAGGTTGCTTATAACCCCGATGCCGAAGCGGATTTTTACCTTACCAGCCGTAGACGGATCTATCGTAACGGAGCGGCGGAGCCGCTATAGGGCTCCAAGCTGCCCGAGCCCATAGGTTAAGCGCCGGGATATACCGGTATCGATAATAAACCCGTAAAAAACGCTACCGTCGTACCGGGGCCTTTTAATAAAGACGGCCTCCTCGGCGCCGTCGGGGTCGTCCGGGGTAAGCCGGGCAAGGGCCTTAGGGTCGCGCCCTTTAACCTTTAGTTCGTAGTTCCTGCCCGGGGTAGCGGTGAGCGTGTACGAGATACGCTACTCCGAGATATAGGCTACCGCCTCCTGGGTAACGGGATCGGGCGTGGTAGCTATTTAGAAGGTAGTATACTCTTCTAGCTATATATCGGAGCTAGGAGTCGGCTCTACGGCCGGTTTAGAGATAAAGGTATCCTCCTTCTCCCCCTTAGAGTCCTCCTCCTCGTCCTTATACTCTATTATATACTGGGCCGTAGTACTTCCCGTACGCTTTTGCTACTAGCGACTGTACGCATCTCTTTCCTCCGGCGTGTAGTTCCTAATCCTACAGCCCTTCTTGCCGTATAGAAAACACTTGCCGGTGAGCACTTTGCCGGGACGAGGCTAACGTTTCCCGAAACCGCCTCCGCCGTAGCCGCCTCCGCCGGAGCTTCCGCGAGGCCCGCGCCCGCGCCCTCGTTAGTAGGTGCGGTTAGCGTAAAACGTATCGGCGGCGTACGCATCCGCGGGGGCCGAGAGAAGCTATTATTTATCCTACATAGAGACGCTAAGCTCGATGCTCTTTACGATCTTCTCGTTATTAAACGCCTCGCCCGCGTAAAGCGTAGCGGCGATGTTTGTACTCTGCTACGTAGGCCTGTAGGCTATAAAGCTACTAACTAGCTTATACCTAGCCTCGCGTAGTCTTTACTCCTCCGTTAAGTCGCCGATACAGTAAGTACCCTCTATCACGCGGTTATAGTAGGTCCTTACGTTCTACGCGAGCGGCCGTCCCGGTACCTCGGCGGCGACGGATACTACCGTAAGGTCGTACTAACGCTGCCTACGGGCGCGCTCGATATCGATAGTCTCGAAGCGGGCCGCTATAAGGTAAAGGATAACGCGCTAATCGTTGTAGGAGTCTAGTAGCTTCTTATAGTAGCGGTAGGCTTCGCCGGGCGCCATCATCGTCGATAGCAAGTTAACGATGCTCCTCTCCGGGACCTCCTTACGGCGGCAGATGTAGAAGAACTCAAGTACCCTATACCTCAAGCTTATAGTATCCAGAGCCCCTTAGTACTTCGGCATATCTTTTATAGCCTTCTCGACGGCCTTAACCTGCTTGCGCACTAATCCCGTATCTATCTCGTTGTTGGCGGTGAAGTTAAACTCCGCGTAATTACTGGGAGGTGCCGGCGTTACGGCCTGGCGCCTGGGTACGGGCGTACGGCTTGCCGAGGCAAATTTGCCGTTATACTCAATCTGCGGAGGCGCGGGAGTCGGGTACGGCGACGCGTAAGGCGATATAAAAACATCGGGAGGTAAGCCCGCAGGCTCATACTAATACCCATATAAGCCCGCTAGCTCGAGTTTAATCCCTAGTAAGCCTACGGGATTACCGCGGGTGCCGTCGGTACGCTTCGGCCGGTAGTCGCGGAAGGAGGGGTGGTACTTCGGGTGGATATTCTCTATACCGATAATATCGGCGATGTCGTAGCTTAGCGTCCGTATCCCGGGATTATCGGGATAAATCTTCGCGGCCTTTATAAACGCCGGCCTGGGATTGGAGGGTTACTCCGGGAGCTTTATAGCGTTAATCGTCCCGACCATCGTTTCGTACTGGTTGCCGCCTCCGTGCCGGTAATCGTATACGTAAACGCCGCGCGCTATTATGAAGTTGCGAAGCAGCGTCAGCGACTCCTGACCCGCCTCCTCGAAGTCCTGCCTTTTCTAGCCCTTAAATGCGCACTTGAGGGTGTCGTGAAGGTCCTCGTCGACTTGGTTGAGGATAGGTGTGAAGCCAGCGACAAATTTGCTGATCTTGGCGGCTTTTTGAATTCCAGAGCGCTCCGTCACACCAAGCGCCTTAGCCTTGAGCTGCGCCTGATCTTCGGAGCCGGTCTCGCTAGCCATTGTCGCAGTAGTCGTCGGTTCTTTCAATCTGGGAGAGCTCTCGCAAACGAAAGTACCTTGCCGGTCAGCTGCCTGAGATAGGACAACTGATCAGTGTCGGTTCTCTTGCAGAACCGTAGTGGGGATCCGAGTAGTTCCGGAACGTGGTCAAAAGAAGATGAATGAAAAACTGGATTGCTAGCAAAGTGCCGTACACAGCAGATCGTTGCACAACACCTTCGTCCGCGAAGGGGTATGCAGTTGATCTAGAGTGAGGCGTAGAGAAGAGAAAAGACTATCTAGAGGATGGGCGATGCCCGGATGCAGACTTTGCAGAGGAGTGGATGCCAGCCAATTCAGCCTCCTGATTGGCTGAATCCACTTCACGTGATAAATCTACCAACAAAATTACTATTTTATCCACAGTACTCAGTGGAAACATCTACCCTGCACCGCTGCACAGACAAACACGTCGGCACTCGCTGCAGTATAAGTAACAAGTACCGACTAGCCCCGGGGCGATCCGACTGATCTTCATAACTTAACGCCGCCGCGTGCGACATCAAGACATCATTACTGCGACAACACTTGCTGCATCGTATCCTCATCGTCAGATGACTGCCGTCCAGATGATTGCCGTCGATTCCTGTTGTACGCATGTCAGGTGACAGACGACCAATCAAGCATGCACATAGCCGCCGCCATGTAGTCCGTCGGGCGTCAGTCTCTTGTCAGCTTCAGGCAGACTTGCCGTATTTCTTGTTTCTCGTACTTCTTGATGCTCCTTTTGCATTGCTGTCCTGCCTTGTGCATCCTCCTGCATCCGCATCCGCATCCGCATCCTCATCCTGCAGCCCATCATGACGCCGCCCCCGGAATTCCACGCCGCCGCCTTTGCCAAGCTCGCCGACCAGACCATCCCCCGCAACGCCCGCCGCAACCTCGCCCGCGACCTCGCCTGCGACGTCCTCGACGAGCTGCACCCCCACCTCGACCTCGTCGCCCGCAAGGCCAGCGACCACATTGACCCGCTGCATGTCCACATTGTAAAAGGCCGCGCCATTACGGTCTTTGAGCATGCGCGCCTGCATTTGGTGTGGGACGCGCGCCGCGTTTTCCTAAAGCCGATCCCGGCGTGCCTCTTTAGCGAGACGTTTTGGACGGAAAATTTACAAGAGGGCAACGCCGCCGGCGACGACGACGAGCTGCGACGGCAAGTGCTCGGCTTTTTGCGCACCTACACCCATCTGATTGCCAGCGCCACCGATTTTGCCATTGCGCAGCGCGAGCACCTGCTGCCGGCGGCGGCGGCGGCGTCCAGCCTGCAGTACTCGGATTTTGACTCGTTTATTGACCCGTTTCGCAACGTGGACGACGCGCAGGTCGCCAAGCGCTACGAGTTTGGGCAGCTGCGCCTCGGCCGCCTCGACTGGGCCGTGCGTCTGCTGCAGCCCCGGCCGGCCCGGGATTGGGGGACGGACGGTGGCAGTAAGAATGACAGTAAGAATGACAGTAACAGCGGAAGCGGCAGCGGCGGCAGCAACACCAACACCAACACCACCACCACCACCACCACCAACAAACGCAGAGGCGGCATGCTGCGGCGCTTCTACTACGAAGAACCCTTTTACCAGCTGCGCCAGTTCCTCAACGACTTTGGCGTCCAGCTGGCCGCCGTCGCCGCCGTCCTGTCGTTGATCCTGTCGGCCATGCAGGTCGCGCTGGCGGGCAAGTCGAGCGGCAGCGGGTGGCCGGCGTTTGCCGAGACGAGCGCGCGCTTCTCCATTGCCGTGATTGTGTTTTTGGTAGCGTCTGTCGTGGCCATGGGGCTGATTTCGAGCGTCGTCGTCGTGCTGCAGCTGGGGTATGGCCTGCGGATGCGGCGGGTGAAGAAGAAAGAGGAAGAGGCAAAGCGGTCAAAGGTGTAGGCGATCTATATACGCTGTCGATGCAAAAAGAAAAAAAAAGATGAAGAAAAAAAAGAAAAAAAAAAAACGTAATCAGAAAATAATCGCTGGAGCAGTAGGGGATCGAACCCTAGGCTTCTCGCATGCAAAGCGAGCACTCTACCACTGAGTTACAGCCCCATTTGTTATGCTTTGTAAGCTCTGTTTGTGGGATTTGGTAGCAGTGCAACGGCAGCAGTGCAAAAGTCTTGACGGATCACTTCAGTGCGAGTATTCATAAGACTCCGTACGAGTTCAACTAATCAATAGTTGTACAATTAAAAACGAATATATACAATCAAGCAGCATTCTGCTGATTACGACAAAGGAAAGTGGCGGTGCCATTCAACGAGTGAGATAAAAATACAAGAGTACTCAAAACAGAGAACAAAGAACAGAGAACAAAAAATCAAAGCCAGAATCAAAACGACAACTAGACAAACCGCTCCGGCAGCAGCACCGGCGCCACCAGCGTCCACGTATACAGCACATAGCACACCCACGAGCTCACAATCTTGACCCACGTCGCCCAGTACGTCCGGCCCACCGTGGCGAAATCGCCGTCGCGCGTCGAGTCCTCGTAGTTCATCGTCAGCAGCGTCGCCACCCACGTCGTCGCCAAGAAGAAGATGATGTGGAACGTCGAGTAGTTGTACTGCGTGCTGCTGCGCTCGTCGTCGCCCGCCCGCCGACGACCGCCGCTGCCGGTGACGTCGCTGTCGTCCTCGTCGTAGCTGTCGTCGTCCTCGAGCAGGGCATCTGCCGGCAGACTACCTTCCGCCACGGCCCGACGCAGTGCCTCGGCTCGCATCTCACGACGCGATGGCTGCTGCGTCACCAGGCTGTGTGTCGAGTAGGCGGCGGCGTCGTCGTCGTAGTTGTAGTCGTTGTCGTCGTCGTCGTCCGACAGGCGGATGGCACCGCCCGAGCGGCTGCCGCCGAGGCCGAGCGTCTGCGTGGCCGCACGCGTCGTCGTCCAGGCCACGGTCAGCATCGTCACAATGGCGCCAATGACGACCGATGTCGTGCGCGTGCCCTGGGCCAGCAGCAGCGGGTTGCAGTGGTGGTCGGCCGACGCGTCGGGCTTCATCGACACGGCCGACATGGTCAGGTATGTGCAGTAGACGGCCACCATGGACGCCTGGGCCAGGCCGGCCTTGGGGTTGCACTCTTGCACGCGCGGGTGCACCGACACGGCCGACACGGCCAGCAGCAGCACCAGGTTGATCGACACCACGGCCTGGTTCATCGAGCAGCCGCCGCGCCCGAAAAACACATACTGCAGCACCGTCATCACAATCGACCCAATGTACATGCCGAGCGTCGAGCCCACGAGCACGACGCGCCACACGCGCGACTCGCTGTTTTCAATCTGCTCCAGGCAGTACTCGGCCCACGAGTGCGCCATGTCGACGAGCAGGATCAGGCCCAAGATCAAGAACAGCATGGCGCCAAAGAGCGCAACGTAGTTGCCCCAAAACACATAAAACTCGTCGGGCACCAGGAACGACAGCACGATAAAGGCCAGCCACGCCACAATCTTGGGACCCCAGTAGCCGTTTTGCAGGGCCGCGCGCGGCTGTTTCGACGACGACACGCCCAGCAGCAGGCCCGCAAAGATGAGGTGGAACAGGCCCAGCGCAAAGTTGATGCGGTGCACCGCCAGCCAGCCGTAGCACTGGCCCGTCGGACAGTTGATCTTGACGTAGTCGAGCATCAGCTTCTCCAGCTGCTTGATGGCCCACGGCGTCTCCATGATCCACGCCAGAATCGAGTTGATCAGCAGCAGCAGCGCATACCCGATGCGCGTCGCCACGCTATTGCCGCACTTGCCGCACGCGCTGCACACCATGGAGCACGTCGCCGCGCCGCAGCAGCTGGCGCCAAACGAGAGCAGCGTCGTCGCGCTCGGCACCGCCAAGAGGGGGATGGATAGTAGCGCGCCCATGGCGGCGACAGTAGTTCGCTGGGGAGGTGTTTTTCGATGATGTATGTACTTTTCCGATGAGTAGAAGGTTGTGTCCCGTCGCCTGCGATGGATGTGAATGGTGGTGATGCAAGTAAATGGTGTGTTGAACGTAAATGGTGTGGCGATGCGATGAATGTTTTGGTGGCGCGACGGAAGGCTGGTGGCGATGATGGCCGGAACAAAGTGGAGTGTCGTCATCATCCACGTGACACTCTATAACACCCTCACGTGACCCCCGGAATACGTATGCGCTATCGCCCGGAACAGCTATCCGCACACGGAGATAAGGTCTCACCTCTATGTGGAAGGAGCACAGCTCCAACGCCCACTTGCGCTGCCGTCATCGTCGAAAGTGTCTCGTCCCCTATCTCTGCCTCTGGCTTGTCGCTCATTTCATTGTCCTCATCAACTCTTCATCCTCATCATCCTCATCACCCTCATCGCCCTCAGCATCCTTATCAATCCTCAATCAATCCTCAACCACTCCGGACATTCTGCCATCCTTTCCGCCTTATCTCGCCTTGCGACGCTTATCGACGTCACCGTCGCGATATCGGGATCTCGACCTCGGCATCCAGGACGACAGCTATCACGACCCATTGATAGCATCTGTCGTCCATCAACTTTTGTCCTTTCTCTTCTATTCTTCTCTTCTTGTCATATTCTGTCATATATTTTTCACATTCCAGTCTCATCCGAGCATGATCTACTAAACCCTCCCGATCGACGTATCATTCGCTTAACCCACCATGCACGACCAGGCCGTCCACCGGGCGCGCATCATATCCAGCGTCGCGGCCACCGTCATCTCACTCGCCTGCGGCACCAATGTAAGCCGCCGTTCGCACGGTCACCCTGTGTTAGTCCTCTTAGTCTTCTTCCTGACCCGCTAGTATGTCTACTCGGCATGGGCGCCGCAGTTTGCCGACAAGCTCAAGCTGTCGGCAACCCAGTCCAACCTGATCGGCCTCGCCGGCAACCTGGGCATGTACTCCATGGGCGTGCCCATTGGCATGGTCATCGACTCCAAGGGCCCGCGCCCCGCCGTCATTGTCGGCTCCGTGCTGCTGGGCCTGGGCTACTACCCGCTCAAGCTGGCCTTTGATGCCGGCGGCGGCTCCGTTGCCTTTTTCTGCCTCGTGTCCTACCTGACGGGCCTGGGCGGCTGCATGGCCTTTGCGGCCGCTGTCAAGACGTCGGCCCTCAACTGGCCGCACCACCGCGGCACGGCCACGGCCTTTCCGCTGGCCGCCTTTGGGCTGAGTGCCTTCTTCTTTTCGGCTTTCGGATCGGTCACCGTGCCCGGCGACACCAGCGCGTTCTTGCTGCTGCTGGCCATTGGCACGTTTAGCATGCCCTTTGTCGGCTTCTTTTTCCTGCGCGTTCTGCCACACGCCCACGTCGCACACTACCACGCCGTTGCTCCGGGCGACGGCGGCGATGCCGGCGCAAACCCGCTGCGGCGCACCCTCTCCGAAGAGGCCAAGGCGGCATCCACTCCCAAGCGGAGCAGCGGACGCGCACGCGGACACGCATCCCCCGAAGAACCTGGTAGGTCCCCCGCTCCGTACACCGACGACACCGAAGCCGAGGCCGAAGCCGAAGCAGACGGCCACATGCCGCCGCCGGCCAACTACGCCACCATTGCAAGCAGCTCGTCGTCTGCCACAGCAGAGCCTGTTTCTTCGGCCTCGGCTGCTGGCGGCGTGTTTTCCGGCCCGGCTGTGGCCAACGCCGACGCCGACGCCGACGCCGTTGCCGATCCCCTGGACGAGACGTCGTCGCTCATGTCGCGCAGCTCGTCGCTGCCCGGCGAGGTTTTGGTGCAGAACAGTGTTGATATGGACCAATCCCACCGTATAGACATTCGTGGCTGGGCGCTGCTGCGCAACGTGGAGTTTTGGCAGTTTTTTGCCATTATGGGCATCTTGGCCGGCATTGGCCTGATGAGTATCAAGTAGGTCTACGTCTCCCTGTGCCTGTCTTTTTCACAGCTAACGATGCAGCAACATTGGCCACGTCGCCAACGCCCTGTGGAAGCACTACGACCCGACGGTCGACGAGAACTATCTGGTCTCGTACCAGCAGATTCATGTGTCGATTCTTTCTATTGGCAGCTTTACTGGTCGTCTTTTGAGTGGTGAGTCTTTTGTTTTGTCTTTCTTTGTTTTTTTTTGTTGTTTTTTTTGTTTCTTTCTTTCTTTGTTTTTGGCTTTCTTCCCTCCATTCTACTTCGTCTCTCCTCTAACTTCTCCTCCAGGCGTCGGATCCGACTTCCTCGTCAAACACCTCCACGCAAGCCGCGTCTGGTGCCTCGCCTTTGCCGCCGCCATCTTTGTCACGGCCCAGCTGTGCGCCATCTACATTGAGAACCCGCACTTCCTCGGGCTCGTGTCGGGCCTGTCGGGCCTCGGCTACGGCTTTTTGTTCGGCGTCTTCCCGTCCATTGTCGCCGAGTCCTTTGGCATCCACGGCCTGTCGCAGAACTGGGGCTTCATGACGCTGTCGCCCGTGCTGTCGGGCAACATCTTCAACCTCTTTTACGGCGCCATCTTTGACGCCCACACCGTCGTCGGCCCCGGCGGCGAGCGGTCGTGCGGCGAGGGCATTGCCTGCTACCGTGCGGCGTACTATGTCACGCTGGGGGCCTGTGGCGTCGGGCTCGTCGTGACGCTGCTGGTCATCCGCCACCAGCGGCTGCAGCGGGAGAAGGAGGCCGGCAAGCGCAGTCTCGAGGATTAGGAGTCGACATTGGTCTTGGCATCTTGTCATCTTGTCATCTGCGTCATCTACTTTATTGGCTGGAGTCAGTGGTCTTTTTTGTTTTGTCTTTATTTGTCTTTATTTGTCTTTATTTCTTTTATTTCTTTTGTTACTTTTTCTTGGTTTTCTGGTCTATATCTTCTTTCCCTTTTATTCTTCCCTTTTCTGTTTTCTTTTTCTCTTATATTGCCTTTGCGCACGGTTAGATGTCGCTGCATAGCGTGCGAGCCGCAGGTGACGACGGCGCGTCGATAGATTATAGATTGGTTGCTTTTTGCATACGAGTATGCCGAGTACTCGTAGCTGTCATGATTTGATGTCGACGGTGGTGCTTAGTCATACTGCCCCATTGGGTCTTCCCCGGATCTGCAGTCCTCAGTCTTGGCAGCCGTTGACGGTTCTTTTTCCATCTTACTTTCTTTTCCCCATCCCATCACCTCACAATGAGCCAGGACAGGTTTGGTCATTTGCCTCGGCGCATTGCCGATGCACACCATGCCGTCGGTCCTTTTTCCTTGTTCAACCCGACAACGCGGTACCTCAAGGTGCCGGCCAAGGTAAACAATGGCATCAAAGAAGACAAGGACGACAATGCCGTCAACGACAAAGACGGCAAAGACGGCCATCACATTGCCGGTGCGTATCAAATCTGGCGCAGCCGCGACAACCGCAAGGGCCGCCATGCCCTCGTGCTGACGCGTGCGTTGAGCAAAAGCCACAAACATGAGAAAAGGGGAGCTGTGCTCAAGGGCGTCACCAAAATGGCTGTACGATATCCCATCTGGGACGTATCGTACGACGTCGCCGTGCTCTTTGTGCTCGGGTCGGTTGTCTGGGTGGTCAATGCCTTTTTCGTGTGGCTGCCGCTGGCGGCGCCGGCGACGGCGTTTGCGGGCGAGTCGACCATGGCCGGCGGCGTGACGGCCCTTGTGGGCGCCACCATTTTCGAGGTGGGCGCCGTGCTGGGCCTGCTCGAGGCCGTCAACGAGAACCGCGCCGACTGTTTTGGCTGGGCCGTGGAGGAGGCCCTGGAGGGGGGCATTCTTGCCCTCAGGGCAAAAGCACAGCCCGACGACTGCCAGCACGGGCATGCCGACCATGGGCGGCTGTTGAGAGGAGGTCCAACAACAACAACAACATCTGCCGCCCGCCGCTGGTCGTGGTGGCCGACGGTGCACGAGCTGCGCACCGTCTACGCGCGCGAGCTGGGCTTTTGGGGCTGTGCTGTCCAGCTGGTCGGCGCGTCGGTGTTTTGGATCAGCGGCCTCGTGGGCCTGCCGCCCATCTTTGACCGACTTCCCTCGACGGCGGCCGTCGACGGCATCTTTTGGCTGCCGCAGGTCGTCGGCGGCGTCGGCTTCATCGTGTCGAGCGCGCTGTTCATGCTCGAGACGCAGCGCGCGTGGTACGTGCCGGCGCCGGCGGTGCTGGGCTGGCACATTGGGGCGTGGAACCTGGTGGGCTCGGTAGGGTTTACGCTGTGCGGCGCGCTGGGGTTTGGGGCGGGCAACAGCGGTGTCGAGTATGCGCTGACGCTGTCGACGTTTGTCGGGTCGTGGGCGTTTCTGGTGAGTCTCTCATTAACCTTAAAAAGGCTCCGCTAACATATCTTTCAACAAACAGATTGGCAGCGTCATCCAGTGGTACGAGAGCCTGGACAAGTACACGATCCAGATCCGGGACACTCTGCCGCGGCACTTGAGATTGACGGACGACGAGAAATAAACGTGCTTGAACGCTGCAAAACTATAAAGACTAGATACGCTGCAGTATGTACATTACAGTCGCTGTGATATACGCTATAGACGCTGCAATATCCAATATAGACGCTATAATATACAATATATGCTGCAATACACACTACAGCCGCTGTAATATACACTACAGCCGCTGTCGGCCGCGCGTCTCAATGGGAATCAGCAGCATGGCAAAAAACGCCGACAGGATCAGCGCCGCCGACAGGTAGATGGGCCCCGTGGCGCCGTCGCCCGGCAGCGTCGCGGCAATCACGGGCGCCACGAGGCCCGTGCTGCGGTTCAGGAAACTGGCCACGCCCGTGCCGGCGCCGCGCACGGGGGCCGGGAAAATCTCGGGCGTAAAGGCGTAGAGCACGCCGTACATGATGTTTTGCGAAAAGGCCTCGACGCAGCTGAAAAAGAGCTGCGCTCCCGGTGAGTGGCCGAGCCGGACAAACAGGTACAAGAACACGGCCGACACGAGCGTCGAGCCGGCCAGCGTGCCGCGGCGGCCCAAAAACGGCAGCGAGCTGTCGACGGTGTAGGCGGCCAGCAGGCTGCCGGGCACGCCGACGATGCTGGTAATGGCATAGTTGCGGTAGGTGACGCTGGATGGGGTGTCCGTGTCTCTCGAGGTAGACGAGGAAGACCCCCCATGAGACAGGTACTGCGGCAGAAACGCGTTAAACAGCGGGTAGCCCATGCCAATGGTGGCCCAGACAAACCACACGACGACCGTGGCGACGGCCAGCTGGCGCTCGCCAAACAGCGGCCGCAGCCGGTCGCCCGACAGGGACTGCAGTTTTGTGCGCACGGCAGCCCAGACGCCGGCGTGGGGGTTGGTGCTGCTGCTGTATTGCAGGCCGGTGCCGGTGCCAGTGCCTGTTCCGCTTCCGGCCGTGTTGTACCCGACGTGGCCGTCGTCACGTGTCTCGCCGTCGACCCCGTCAGCCCCGTCGGCCACAGCCTCGAGAATCGCCTCGGTCAGCCACGTCTTGGTGCCGTTGCGGCTGGCCAGCCCGTGGATGACGGCGACGGCCTCGCTCTGGCGGCCGCGCGACAGCAGGTATTTGGGGGACTCGAAGAGCGTAAAGACAAAGAAGCGCACGACAAACATGGCCAGCGTCAGCAAGCCAATGGTGAGGATGAACGTGCGCCAGCCATCACTGCCGTCACCATTTTCTCCACTTTCACCAGATATCAACAACCACGCCAGAAGCGACGAGCACAGCTGCCCCACGGGCCACCACACCGACAGCAGCGTCAGCAGCGAGCTGGAGGCGTCGGGCAAGAACTCGAGAAACAGCGCGCCGTCGACGGGCAGGTTGCCGCCGACGCCAAAGCCGAGGGCGGCGGCGAGCACGCACAGAAAACCCCACGACGGCGCATAGGCCGCCAGCGTGCCAAAGACGCCGGTGATGAGCAGCGTGCAGTTAAAGGCGAGGCGCCGGCCCATGACGTCGGAGCCGATGCCCCAGAAGAAGCTGCCGCAGCAGAGGCCGAGGTAGAGCGCGCTGGTGGTGTAGCGGACCGTCTTTTCGGCGACGCCAAACTCGGCCGACAGCGACGGCAGCACGAGGGAGACGCCCTGCATCCAGAGGCTGGGGGTCAATATTTATTGGTCTAGAAGAAAGAAAGAAAAAAAACCCACTTATCCGCAAACCAGCCAAAACCGCAGAGAAAAAAGAGCTGCCAGTTGTAGCGGCCCATGCCAATGTCCTGGATGGCCTTGTTGATGAGTTTTGATTTGACTGGGGGTCAGCCTGAGTTGATAGTTAAAGAACAAAAGAGATACCCACGCTCATAGTCGGTCCATTGCTGCGGCTTGCCGTCGCCGGCCTGTCGCACCGCTCGCCGCAGGCCCTTGATCGTGTACTCGCCGCCCCGTGGGAAGGGAGCATGACTTCCGCCGGCCTCGTTGTCGTCGTCGTCATCGTCGTCGTCGCGTTTGGTACCCTCTCGCTCCACATCCTCCGTGTCGGCCAGCTCGTACTCGGGCGTGCTGGCCGTGCCGCTGCGTGCGCTGTGGCTGTACTCGTGCGCCTCGTCCAGCGGCACCAGCACGTCCGTGTAGTCGTCGACCGATACTGGGCGGTACGCGCCAAGGTCGATGAGGCGGCGGAGGGCGGACATTTTTCTGAAGTTTTTGAAGAAAAAGAAACAGAAAGAAACGCGCCAACCCGCTCACCCTGCGCTGACGAATGCATACAAAGTCGATGATGACACAAATGCGATCGCGGTACTGTGGGGAAGTGGGTCTCGGTACGAGGCGAAGTACACCGTAAATTAAGTGGGTCTGTCGTTGATGAACATAGAAAGAAGAAAGAAAGAAAAGAAAGTAAGTAAGAAAGAAAGCAACAAACAAGGAGAGTATGTTTTGAAATATAGACAATACGGTAGAAAATAGGGATAAAACAGGAAGAGTCGAAAAAAGGGTCATCCACCTTAAGTATGCCACCAAGCGTGGTTTCGTTTATTCACATTCTATTGGTGACAAAAATTAATCAGAAAAGAAAAAAAAAGAAAAGAAAGCAAGAGGAAATAAAACCAAAAACCACACCAAACGCCGCCACCCAACGCCGTAAAAACACCTACAACATCACCGCCTCGCCGTCGTCCTCTGCCTCGCTGTAATCCAGCTCGTCCGCCAGTGCATCCGCCTGCCGCTGCAGCTCGGCCAGCCCCGACAGCTCGGCCACGTACTCGCGGTCACCCAGCGCCTTCTTCACAAATGCCCACCCTTCACGCTGGTACGCGTCCAGTACCGGCTTGCTGCACGCGCTGCACTGCGAGTACGACTTGCCGTGCACCAGCACGTTTTGAAAGTTGGCCACAAAGCCGCGGATCTGGTGCGGCACCAGCCCCAGCGGGTGGTCGTCGGGGTCGCGTGCATACGTCACAGCCTCGCCGGGGGCGCTGCGGGCGTTGGGCCGGGGTGCCGGCGCATGGTGCCGCAAGGGGTGCTGCATGACGCTGGCGAGCAGCTCGACGAGCAGGGCCGACGCAATGGCCGCGACGCCGGGGCGGGTGACTGTGCATTGCTGGTCCAGCGTTTGATCTTTGACGGACTTTTTTGTTAGCATGGAGAGGGAAGAAGAAAAGAGAGAGAAAAGAAAAAAAGAGAGAGAGAGAACTCACATCAGTTGGTGCCACCACGTCGTTGCAAAAGTAGCACCCCAACGTGTCCTCCGTCCCGTCCAGCGGCTTGGCCCCGTGCCGCATCACCACATACGTGTCAAAGCCCAGGGCCGCATTCATCACCACCTTGCCCTTGGCCTTGGCCATGACCGTCGGCAGCCACCGCGACTCGCGCGTGTCCATCAGCAGGAAAATCACGTCGTGGCTGTCGATCAACGCCTCCAGCTGCTCAAAGTCCGCCTTGGTCCGCGCCTCGTCCACCACCGGATGGCCCAGCATCGGCACCGACAGCACGTGGCCCTGCGACTCCACGCCGGGGTAGATCTGCTGCAAGGCCTCAGCCGCACGTGTCGCTTTCGGTGCTCCTCCTTGCAGGCAGTCTTTGAATTCAAACAGCGGCTGCCGCACCGGATTCGAAAACGACACCGCCCCGTAGTCGACAAACGTAATCTTGCGCACGCCCCAGCCCATCAGGTTGCGCGACACGTAGCTGCCCAGCGTGCCCGCGCCCAGCAGCAGGCACGAGATGCTCTTCATGCTGTCCAGGTTCAGGTTCGGCGAGATGCGCCACTTCATCAGCTTGAGGTTGAGGTCCACCGCCTGGTCCGCCAGCCGTGCCGGGTCCATGTAGTCGGCCAGGTTGGCCATGCGCGCCTGCAGCTTGCCGTTGACGTTGCGCTCCCAGCCCGTGACCTTGGGCATCTCGCTCACGGCCGCGGCGTCGTCGGCCAGCGCCACCGGAATCACAATGCTGCGCGGCTCGTCGCGTCGCGCCTGCGTGTCGCGGTAGCACAGGATCTGCGCCTTGTGCAGGCCGTAGCGCTGCCGCACCAGCACCAGCAGGTTGCGCAGCGGCCACGACGGGTTCTCGGGGTACGACGACGGATCAACAAACGATATAAACTGATCCTGCTCGGCCACACCGTTGAAGAAGCCCTTTTCGTAGTCGCGCAGCGAGCCCACCTCCCACCGGAAGCCCAGGTCATCCGCGTTGTCGGCGTCGTCGACTGACCCGCGCGAGTCATTGTCGTCTCTGTCGTCATCGGCCGTCACCGGCACCCGCTTCACCAGAAAAAAACCGTGCTGCCGGCTGTCCGTCGAGTACCGCCACGTGCCCACCTTGTCCACCAGCTGCAGCGTCTCCTTCTTCGAGAGCCGCCCGACGGCGCCCGACCGCTTCCACTGCGGGTCCGAGTGCAGCGCCGGAAACGCAAACCAGTACGTGAACCGGTACTTTTTCAAGTCGGCAAACGACAGAATGTTAAAGGACGCCAGCAGCGACGGCACTTCGTAGATGCTGCCGTCCTGGATGGCGTCCCAGATCTGCCGCGCCGCCGTGTGCAGCATTGCCGCCTTGTCCGCCTGCTTAAAGTCCTCAATCGTGTTAAAGTTGCGGATGATGCCCTCGGCCCGCACCGAGCCCATCGGCGTCTGGTTGTTCGTCAGTGCGCCGCCCTGGATCTGCATCTGCGAGCTTGTGCTCGGGTCCTTTTCGTTGCGCGGCTCGTACAGCCCCAGCACCGCGCGCGCCGAATCGTCCAGCTTGTCGTGGTCCAGCTTGGATGCAAAGAGAGCCGAGTAGAACGGCATCTCGATCATCGAGTTGAACGTGGCAAACTGAAGGCCGGCCATTTTGTCGTTGTTTGTTTTGTTTGCTTTCTCGTGTGTTGCTCTCGTTGTTGCTCTCCTTCTTCTTGATCCCGGAGCTATGTCGCTCGAGACGCCGAGATTCACGCGAGGTTAGTCGTATGGGGCGATTCGCGAGTTTGTCAGTCCGATCGCATGTGTTGGTCAGTGGTAGATTGTGTTGATGGTCAGAAGAGGTAGTTAAAGAAGTAGTCAGAGAAGTGGTCAGAAGCAAACAAGAAGTATAGACATGTCTGCACTCTTCAGTAGTTATCAAAGACTCTCCTTCCCCAAGCCTATCTACTGACAAGACACAAGTACTCTGTACTGACTATGAGTACTCGTACACTTCAGTGCACTTGCGCCCCGTCTAGCAGAGGGGGCGGGGTAGAACAGCAGAAGCGCCGGGCTGATCAGTGCCTGACAGTGGGGGCCTACTTTGAGACAATTGCGTCACATGGCCAGTGTCTGGTACACAAATCCAGCATCGCTCCTTCTGTCTTGTGACTCTTGTTGCTTCCTCGCCTGCTCTGCTGTTGCCTAACATCACCCGCCCATCGACACATGCCTTCAACATTGCCAGACACATGAAAGCCGCCCCGGCCGCTGAGTCACAAGGCACGGTGCATGAAGGGAAGAAAGCAGGGCGGGTCATGACAACTGCGGACCGTTGGAAGCGCACGCAGCACGTGGACGCACCTACTGCGCACTTGCACTTATTCAATGTTCGACTTTTGACGCGTAAAAAAGCTCCGTGTTGGCGTTTGCCGCAGCGGCTATCTGACCCCACCGGCCTGCGTTGCATGCGAGTATTCGTAGACTAGATCTTGCGGGCAGTTTTTTTTCAACGACGCACCACGACAACGTCTCACCATGTTGCTGGGTATCTGTGGCAGTATGTCTAGGAGAATGGATTCAACGCACAAATACTAACCCACAGGCATCTGCGCCGGCAAGTCGTCGGTCGCTCAGTACCTCGTCGAGCGGCACTTTTTCACCCGGCTCTACATTGTCGGCGAGTCGAACGACAGCGACGACGACGCCGCCGCCAACGCCGCCGCCGACAACGTGTCCATCCCCGGCTGGACGCGCTTTGCCTCGGCCGACGCCCTGCTCGCCTTTGTCACCAAGCGCTGGCGCGACCGCTGGGTCACCACCGACATTGCCACCGAGCCCGTCCTCGACATCTTTAGCCAGCGGCCCTTTTTCCTGCTCATTAGTGTTGATGCCCCCGTGGCCGTTCGCTGGCGGCGTGCTCAGCGGAGGAAAGAGGCAGCTGCCTCATCCGCCGCCGCCGCCGCTACCGCCGCCGCTACTGAGCTCACACTCGAAACCTTTGTCACGCAGTCCGACAAACAGCTGTACGGCACGCCCACGACGCCGCCGCTGCTGCCCGTCATGGCCCGCGCCGCCATGCGCCTGGCCAACGCCGGCCTCGCCGAAGACACCGAAATGGCCCTGTCGACGTCGACAAAACCGCCGCTGTTCGCCGCGCTCGACAAGTGCGGCGCCCTCGACGCCAAGAGCGTCGAGCAGCTGCTGCGGCCGTCGTGGGACCGCTACTTCATGTCGCTCGCGTCGCTCGCCGCCCAGCGCAGCAACTGCATGAAGCGCCGCGTCGGCTGCGTGCTCGTGCGCGAGAAGCGCGTCGTCAGCACCGGGTACAATGGCACGCCGCGCGGCCTGCGCAACTGCGGCGAGGGCGGCTGCGGCCGCTGCAACGGCGGCGTCGGTGCGGGCGTCGGCCTCGCCACCTGCCTGTGCCTGCACGCCGAAGAGAACGCGCTGCTCGAGGCCGGCCGCGAGCGCATTGCGTCTGCGTCGTCGTCGTCGCCGCCGCGCTCCGAAGCCACCGTGCTGTACTGCGACACGTGCCCGTGCCTGACGTGCAGCATCAAGATTGTCCAGGTCGGCATCGGCGAGGTCGTCTACAGCCAGGGCTACAGCATGGACGCCGAGACGGCTGCCGTGTTCCGCGAGGCCGGCGTCCGGCTGCGGCAGTATATTCCGGTAGGTGCTTGTCTCCCATTCGATGCAGACATACAATACTAACACTGTCAGCCAACGCAAGGTCTGATTCACCTAGACGAGGTGTAGACGAGTCAAAATATACACACACAATGGACACACACAATACTGTAAACATGGCCAATGAATTAAAAAGTGCAAAGCTTTCTACAGAGTGATATATCAGCAGACAACAAGGGAAATGCAGCAAAAATTGAAAAAGGTATACACAATGTAAATATATAGCCCGGCCGCCTCGGTCGATCCCGCTCCCAGCCCGAGCCAACAAAGCCGAGATTGTTAGCGTTTGGTCGTCTTTGTTGGTTCGTGCCGGTTGAAAGAATAAGTTGGCAATGCCGAGCATGCAAGATGGTATCTGTGACGCCATTCCGCAGCAGCAGTATAAAAAAAAAACTGCCCCGGGATGGCATCGAGGAAAAGACGACCCCAATTGGTCTTGTTCTCTTTGTCCGAAATTCTTCTCTCGCCTTTGATTCCGATCGGTCGACGTCGTAGGGTTGGGGATGGGATGCACTCCCACAAATTAATGACGAAGTGATGTTGATTAAGATGGTCGGAAAAAAATAAGGCGGGGAGTGTGTATAATGAAGAAGAAAATCCGAGCAAAGAAAGTAAACAAAACAAACAAAATGAGGCGCGTCTTTTGTTTTTTTGTGGCCAAGAAAGCTTTCTTTTCCCATGCGGTCGCATGGGGGAAAGAAGGCGTAAGAGAGAACGCACGCGACACCCCCGAGCCACGATTGCATTGGCGGTTCGATATGCATTCGCGACTCGGGGTGCCGGGCGCGCCTCGTCCAAAGATTAGAAGGCCACACAACCACACAACACCCCCCGTGTCCACCCCTAAGCAGCAGCAAGTCAATGCGGCGATCGCAAGCGACCACAAAAAGGCCTGCGCTCGATCCTCCCCGTCGTCACGTCGTCGTCAAAGTCGTCGTCGCGTCTCGTCACCCATCATCACCTGTCCCCCAACCCCCCAAGACTGCCCGCGGAAAAGCAGGGCGTCTATTTCTGGGGCTTGCTGGCCTTGCGCTTCTTGATCAGCTTGAAGATGACCAGGCCGAGCAGAGCCACGGCCACGAGGAAGACAATGCAGAACACGACAATGACACCGGCCTCCTTGCCAGCCCAGTTGCTGCGCTTGGCGATGGTGGCAACATCGCGAGCGATGAGCGCAGTGGTATCGATGGCGGCCATTGTGAGGATGGTTGTAGAGGGAGGAGAGGGTGTATTGGAGGAGAGAGGAGCGTGTCTGGACGAGGGAAATGGAAATTGGGCGGTGGAAGGATGGAGAGAGGAGAAGAGGAGAAGAGGAGAAGAGGAGAAGAGGAGAAGGGGAGGAAGAGAGAGAGAGGAGGAAAAAAAAGAGAAAAGAAGAGGGAGAGAGGAGAGAGAAGAGGAGGAAAAGAAAAAGGGAGAAAACAGTGCTAGAGGAGATGGGGAATGAGGTGTTTTTCTCTTTTACGATTATAGTTATGAGTCGTTGTATTATTGCGGGTTTATTAGTGTTTTTATTTTGCTGTTTTATTTATTTATCAAAAAGGGCCTGGCTGGGAAAATGGCGGGCGTGACGTTATGCCTGCGTGCTGGTGCTGCTCCTGCTGCTCCTGCTGTTGCTGGCCGGCGGCTGGGAGAGTGCTCGAGAGCCGTGGGAAGCGCAAGGAAAGCTGGGCCGTTATGTGAGAGCAAAGCACGCAGCACGGTAGCAGCAGCAGTGGGCAACAGCGCAACAGAGCGAGTCTTTTTTTCTTTGTTTGGGTAAGAGTGGAGCCTGCCTTGCCTGTTCGGGGGGCCCTTTGTTACTCTACGACTATTATTTTCGGTGTTTTCCTGGCATTTGATTTTGAGCTAGTCGGGCTACAGGGTGGTACTCCATTTCGCATTCTGCAGTTGTGCTCGTTATCGCCGTGCCTTCCGAAGCAGCGGCGAAAAGCTTAGCTTTTAGCTCTAGGCCCAGTTTAAGTCTACGAGTAGGTGGTGTCGCTGTCATCACTCGCCTCAATGGACGAGATCAGGTTCGCTATCGCTTGTACGGAGACCGCGAGCGGCTGTAATTGGGGGTGCCAATCTCCTGCTGCGAACGTCAAGTAACATCTCTGGGGTGATGGCTTATGTAAGATATTGCATTCCGATGCTGCAGATGGAAGACGACGGCCATTATCTCTTCTTGTCGATTCTGCTTGCCTGAATGCTGCTGCTTACCTGAAATCTCTGCTGTCAAAGACGCCCAAAATCAAGGGCAAAATCAAAACAGAACTCAAAACTCGTTCAATCAAAAACCAATGCGCGAGACCTACGCTGTTGCTCTGGCCTTGGCGGAAATTGGAGTGGGGCGCAAGGACGCTGGGAGATTGGCGAACGGGGGAGTGTCTATGTTTTGGGGCTTTACGATATGAGGAGTAGCCTGATGGGCAAACAAGTGAAGGAAAAATACGAGTAGCCGCGGGAAGAAAATCACAGGTTTTTGTCGGATCATGACGATGCTCAGTATTATTAAGCACAAACGATGTACTCCGTACTCTGTACTCGTACGAGTACGATGCGTCTTGTTTTCGTGAATATCGCCTATGCCAATGGACCTCATGGGACCTCTGGCGGATACGTTACGAGCTTATTATCTAGTGATCGCCTTGTGTTTTGCTTCTTGTTTCCGCCTGTTTCCATTTCCCACAAGTCTCCACAGGTGCACGGTCGGCACGACAGCGCTGTCGACACGGGCCTGTGTCATTCACCCTGGACGACTACCCCAGTGGCACTGATTGAGCAACAGAAACAAAAACACAGTACGATCGCTCGTAGCACCAGGCCCCGGCAACACGGCAGGCGGCAGGACAAGGGCTGGGCTGCGCGAATTTCTTTCTGCACTGCAGTCGGCCTGACTGCCCTGTGCTGTCGCCATCCATGGGCCTTGTTTATCCGTCCTGACAGGGGTCTCCGCCGCCTCTTTTTCGTGTGCCCAGCTGGTCGCGAAAAGGTCACTGTTCCAGTGTGGAAATGAGCACCGGCGGTGGGTGCAGTGCGGCCAACGAAGTGGGAGGATCAGCCGAACCCCGTTAGTGCAAGTACGAGTACTCCGTACTGAGTACTTCGTAGCGCATTGCTGCATCACGTTACGCCTGCGAGCCCGAACAACCGATTGAGTCGTGTGCCCATCGTTCGGCTGCTACGGAGCACGGTAAAGTACGTCACATGACCGGAGTATTGCATACGGAGTACTAAGTACGATACTTTGTTCGCCAAGATCACGCCAGAAGAATGGGGCGTATGATATGGCGATTGCTCATCCAATACAAGCATATCCATAATGCGATCATCGCTGTACGAGTACTTTGTACGGTCATCGGCCTCACACGGAGCGATGCGGTCAGGAAGCATGGCCTGGAATACCCCATACCGCTTGTACTCGTACGGAGTACAGAGTACTGAGTACTCTGTACGAACTCGTCCTCGGCAGACATGGTCGCTTTTTGCGGCTGGCCAGCTGCAGCAAAATGCCGCTTGTACCTTGCGCTGAATTCTGGGTGGACGATACACCGTACGTTGTATGCTCGGTGACGTCTTTGGCAGCCTTGGCGGCATGTACACAGGTACCTCTACTTACGAGTGTATCGTACTCATACGAAGGTGCGATGGGTAAGAAAGGTAGTCTTGGCATGTAGGCTTTTGGACAGGGGTTAAAACTGGGTCTATGGTGGATATGCCTAATTAGGCATAGT
>JANSMC010000101.1:0-94725 GCA_029299015.1 Ophiostoma montium
TTAGAATATTGGGAGAAACATTTAAAGCGAGTACTAAAATAGTAAGAAATATATCGGGAATTACCGTTACCGGGTCTAGAACGTTGGGAAAAAAATTTGGCGATAAAACTAGAATATTAAAAGAAACCCTAAAAGAACTTATTATCCGGTCCGTAATACTTAGTACTAAAGTCGGAACGAGTATTAGGTTATTAGTTAGTTTTATAAAATTTTATAAGAATAGTAAAAAATATACTAGCCAAACTATATTAATAGCGAAAAGTAAAGTTACGGTATCTAAAGAATAATACGTACTAAGATTGTTAATATTAGCGAACAAAGTATCCTCGTCGAATATAACATCCCTTATTAATACGACTTTACCAGTATTTAAATCCCAAATACGATAAATATTTAACGAATTATACCTAACGAAGTATCCAATCTATACTTTCGGCTCGAGTCTAGCTAAACGTCTACGCTTTATTAAAACGTTATATCATAGGCCAAAAGCCCCAACGTAGCGTACGACTACGCCGTACGCCGACCTCAACAGGCAAAAGCCCTCCCAGGTCACATAACCCTAGACCGCGCACGTAAGGAGGCGTCGGGCAAGTCACCTAACGAGGGCGGATACCTTTAAACCCCCGCGGGCGTCTAGTATAGCGATACAGGGTATACGTATTATTAGACACCCGCGGGCGTCTAGCGTACGAGGGGTACGGTGGGGTAGATATAAACTACGTAACCTTAGGCTTAATGTACGTAACGGTGGGCGGTCACCTAATAAAGGTAGTTACCGTTAGACGCTTACGGGCGTCTAAAGGGCAGGGGTATACGAGGGAGGCGGGGTCGAGGTATATAAGGGAGGGAAACTTTTAAAGTGTAAATCCTTCTTTTTTCCTTTCTTTTTATAAGATTAGTTATTTCGATAATTTAGGAGTTTTTACGTACGCCCTCGTTACTAGGACCCTTATATTTAACTAATCTTCGTTTTTTTTTTCGACGATTTTATTTCGGTCGGGTAAGTATACTTAAGCCTAAGTACCGCGGAATTAGAATTAAGTAGTACGAGTAAGCCTAAAACACCGCCTAGTATTACAGTAAAACGACGAAATAAAAGGAGTAAAAAAATACGGATCCCCGGCTATCGGGGGTAAGTATCCCGACGAGGTATTACGTTAAATAATCGTCGCCCTTTAGTAGTAAGTAGAACTTTTAGTTTAAAAGCGGGAGTAACGGCCGGAGAGGCGCGGTTTCGCCGAGCCGTCGGAACTTTATAAAAGGCGGTCCCGACTTATTTTAGACACGGTAGTACTATTTACGGGTTCCCGCCGGGAGTATATAAGCTAGCGTACTTTAATTCGGGACAAGCTACGCGTAGATACGGTAGTAATTAGCGGCGCGGATATATAGTTAGTCTACGTTTACCGTAGCCTAGGTTTTAAGGCCTAGGTAATAGTCTACGCGTACTATACGTAGCTCTAGGATAACGAGAACGTAAGCCCGAGAAAATTCCTAGCTTACTTAGACTCGGTATTTAATAACCCGAATAAGCGTTAACGCGCCGTAAACTAAGTAATAGCCGCCCGTTAAAAGGAGCGGGAATAAATAGCGGTATTTTTACCGAAGTTTAAGGGGGATTTATTCGAGTCGGGCTTAAAAGACGTCGATACGGTAATTTACGACTTATTACGTAAAACTATTAACTTTACTATACGCTAAACGACGTTAACTTTACCGGCCCCGACGTCGTACACGGAATATAAAAACTAGCTCCTAGTAATAAACTCGAATATAAATAGTATACGCTAAACGGCCTCGACCTAGTCCCGTAACTATATACTAGCCGCCGGCGAACCTATAAACCTTCGCGTAGGCTACGCTTAAACGTTTAGCTACGTAAGGCCGGTAACCGTAGCCGTAACGCGGCCGTCGATAAGCCTTACTACGCGGTTTATAGTAACGTCTAACCCCGACCCGCGTACTTACTTTAAGTACGGTACCCGTAGTTATATTCGGAGCACTTGCCCGTAACGGGATACGGCCCGCCTAATTATAGTATATAAGGCTTGAGTAAAGGAAGTATACTCGGACTATAAAAACGCGTCGGAGGCGTTATAAAACGGGACTTCCGAGCTAAGAAAAGAATAGCCCCGCGCTAAAGGCTTAGTAAAGGGCGTAAAAAAGATTTATAACGGGCGTAAAGGAAGTAAGTACTAAGGATAAGGGCGGAGAGTATATACGTCGACGCGGTTATTAATAACTACTATAATATATAAGTTTTTACCGACTTAGGATACTTCGCGTTCGTTATAATTTTAGAGTAATATATAAAAAGGACGAAAGCGGAAACGTTAACTATTAAACCCCGGAAGTTCCGGTAAATAATAAACTAACCTAAGGAAGAGTAATTATTTATTAAACGAGTAACGAGGGTTTAAATAAATACTACGGGCGTAAAGACCCCGGTATAGGTATACGTAGTACCGGACTAAGAAAAGACGTTAATTCTAAGTAAGGGCTAGCTCGCCTACTATTATACCGTTATTAAGCCGGCCAAGGACGAAATCTTTATAAGTAAGTAAAAAATAATACTAAAGACGAAGCCCCGGAAACGAACGGACGGTATAACGGTACGGGTATCGGCGACGATAACACGGCGGCTATTAAGAGCGTTTACGGTTTAGTGCTCGGCGGTTACGATAAAAAACGTATACGTCGCGCTCGAAACGAAAAAGGTACTCGCCTCGATAACGGAGATCCGGGCGAAGGTACCGAAATAACTAAAGGACTTAGTAAAGGCGTTTAACCCTAAGGCGGCTAGGATACTACCGCCGTACCGCCCGGGCGTAAACTACGAGATCCGGTTAATTAAGAACCCTAACGGATCCGAGCCCCTGTTTCCGGTGACGCTACTATACTACCGGTCTAAGGAGGAGTTACTCGTAATCTGGAAAACTATCTTAGATTTATTAGACTAAAGGCTAATCCGGCCGAGTAAGTCCTTAGGCGGTACGCCGGTATTATTCGTCCGTAAGGTTAACGGGAGCCTTCGGTTTTACGTTAATTACCGTAAGTTTAATACTATTACGGAGCGAAATACTTACCTTTTACCGCTAATTACGGAGACTTTACGTTACGTAACTAAGTATTATTAAGTAATTAAACTAAACGTAATCTCCGCGTTCTACCGTATAAAAATACGGGAGGGGGATAAATAAAAAACGGCGTTTAATACTCGTACTAGCTTTTATAAGTAACTAGTTACGCCGTTCGGCTTTATAAGTACCCCGGCGTCGTTCTAACGGTATATTAACTAGGTCTTTTAAGTTTACTTAAATATAAACGCGACGGCTTTTATCGACAACGTTTATATTTACTCGAATAACTCCCGTACGAACTATTATACGCGGGTACGCGAAGTAGTAAATAAGCTTTATAAGGCCGGCCTTTAACTCGATATTAAAAAGTACGAGTTCGAGGCCTAGGCTTCGAAGTTCTTTAGCTACGTTATTAGGCCAGGCCGTAAACTCGAGATAAACCCGGCTAAAGTAAACGTAATCCGGGACTAGGAGGTCCCGCGTATAGTCCGTATAGTCCGGGGGTTCCTAGGGTTTACCGGGTTTTACCGGGAGTTTATCTTTCGTTACTCCGAGTATACGTCCCCCTTAACGGACTTAACGAGGAAAAGAGCTAAGTTTATATAAACGTCGGAATACAAAGCAAACTTTTAAGCTTTAAAGAAAGCGGTTACGGAAGGCCTAGTACTAGCGATATAAGTCCTAGGGAGACTTACGAGAGTAAAAGTAAATTCATCGGGGTATACTCTAGGGACCGCTCTATTATAAAAACAAACGAACGAGGCGTAGTATCCCGTAGCCTATTTTTCGAAAAAGCTTACGTCGGCGGAGTATAACTACCTAATCCACGATAAAGAGTTATATACTATTATTACGGCGATATAGGAGTAAGCGCCGGAGCTAAAAAAGGAACGCTTCGAAGTACTTATAAATTACCGAAACTTATAATAATTCCTAAGCCGCCGTTTACTTAACGAGCGCTAAATACGGTAAACGAAAAATCTCCTAGTAATAAACTATACCCTAATCCACCGGCCCGGGCGGCTATAATTATTATTAAATACGCTATCCCGACGGGACTAGGATATACTAATAAATAACGGCGACGACCGGTAGGCCGAATAAAAAGTATAGCTTTTTATAAAAACCGTAAAAGGATTAAGGATAACCGGGCCCCCGCCGGACAAGGCGCCTTGGCCGACCGTCGTAGCCCTAGTAGGGTAAGTAGTACGGGCGGATAAGGACGGTCCCGGGGAAATAGATAAAGAGCCGACTAACGAGTTAAAGTCGCCGTTCGTAGACGACGAGTTAATAACGTTATAGTATACGTCCTTTAAGGCTAACCGTTAGTACTAAAAACTCCGGGATACGATCTAAAGGAAGGATAATACGGTACTAAAAAAGTAGGGGTTAAACTTCGAGCTAGTAAAGTTCCGGTAGGATTCGGAGGGCCGGGTAATTTAACGAGATCGGCTTTAAATCTCGTTTAAGGAGCCCCTCCGTACGCGTTTAATCTAGGCTATTTATAACTCGAGACTTACCGGGTATTTAGGTAAAAAAGCTACGCGGACGGTAATCTTGAAGTCGTACGTCTAACCGGTATTAATAACCGATATATAATAATTCGTAAAAAATTATTAGCGCTACCGTTAAATTAAACCGTAGTAGGATACTAAGTAAAGGCTTTTTAAACTACTCCCCGTTCCGGAACGGCCGTAAAGCGAACTCTCCGTAGATTTTATTATTTATTTACCGATTAGTAAGGGATATACTAATATTATAGTAATTATAGACCGTTTAAACAAAGCGGTAGTATACGAGCCAATACTAATAATCAAAATACCGGAGGTAATAAAACGTCTTTTTAACGGCGTCTTCCGATACTACGGCCTACTAACGGCGATCGTATCCGACCGCGGGGTATAATTTATAAGCGACTTTTAAACGGAAGTTTATAAAACGCTAAGTATTACGCGTCGACTATTTACGGCATAGTACCCCGAGACGGACGGAGTAACGGAGCGGGCGAACTAAGAATTAAAAATCTACTTCCGCGCTTTCACTTCCTTCTCGTAGTCGGATTAGGCCTAATTATTCCTATCCGTTATAGTCGCCTTAAATAACCGGGTTAGTACTTCGACGAAAATATCGCCGTTCTATATACTCTATAATTACTATATACCGGTAATCGACGAACCGGTACTAAAGGCCCAACGGCTAGCTACAGTATCCGGCGACGCGCTAGTAAAAAAATAGCGTTAAAATACCGTATACGTACAAATAAGTATAAAAATCGTTTAAAAAGTATAAAAAGCTTAAACGAATAAGTACCACTAGTACATAAACGTATTCCAATAAAGGGAGCGCGTATAGCTCCGGATACGCTACGTTAAAACCGTACGGCCGGCAAAAAAACTAGACTAAGTAGTATTACCGTACCGCGTAGTACGTATAGTAAGTAACTACGCCGTAGAACTAAATATACCGAAAGGGATCTATCCGGTATTTTACGTAAGTCTAGTCCGGTACGGCGACAACGACCCGCTCCTAAGCCAACGGGTAAACTATACCGAGCCGCCGCCGTTAACCGTAAACGGCTACAACGAGTACGAAGTAGACGATATCCTTAAGTACCGTCGGAAGGGCTACGGTTGGCAAGTATACGTAAAATAAGCCGGGTACGTTACGCTAAATTAAAAGCCGCTAAAAGCGATACAAAAGACTACGGCCTTAAACGAGTACGAAGAACGGGTATACCCCCCGTAGCGGAAGGCGCCGGGAGGGGGGAAGTAATATTATAGGCTAAAGGCCCTAGCGTAGCGTACGACTATACCGTACGCCGACCTTAGTAAGTAGGAGCCCTCCTAGGTTATATAACCCTAGACCGTGCACGTAAAGAAACGTCGGGCAAGTTACCTAACGAGGGCGGATACTTTTAAACCCCCGCGGGCGTTTAGTATAACGATACAGGGTATACGTATTATTAAACACCCGCGGGCGTCTAACGTACGAGGGGTACGGTAAGGTAGATCTAGACTACGTAACCTTAAGCTTAATATACGTAACGGTAGGCGGTCACCTAATAAGGGTAGTCACCGTTAAACGCCCGCGGGCGTCTAAAGGGTAAGGGTATACAAAAGAGACGGGGTCGAAGTATATAAAGGAGGGAAACTTTTAAAGTATAAATCCCTCTTTTTTCCTTTCCTTCTATAAGATTAATTATTTCGATAATTTAAAAGTCTTTACGTACGCCTTCGCTACTAAGACCCTTATACGTTAGTCATTATTATAAAAGTACAGTAACCGTAAATACGAAAAAAGGATACGTCTAGTTTATCGTTAAACATTATCGTATATAAAGTACGCTATCCGATAGCTAAAGCCGGCGAGCGGTTATATAAAAAATATAAAAGTCCTAGTAGCAAAGGCGTACGTAAAAACTCCTAAATTATCGAAATAACTAATCTTACAAAAAAAAAAAAAAAAAAAAGGATTTACACTCTAAAAGTTTCCCTCCCCTATATACCTCGACCCCGCCTCCCTCGCATACCCCTACCCTCCAAACGCCCGCGGGCGTCTAACGGTAACTACCCTTATCAAGTAACCGCCCACCGTCACGTACATCAAGCCTAAGGTCACGTAGTCCAAATCCACCCCACCGCACCCCTCGTACGCTAAACGCCCGCGAGTGTCTAATAATACGTATACCCTACATCGCTATACTAAACGCCCGCGGGGGTCTAAAAATATCCGCCCTCGTTAAGTAACCTACCCGACGCCTCCTTACGTACACGGTCCAGGGTTATATAACCTAAAAGGGCTCCTACCTACTAAGGTCGGCGTACGGTATAGTCGTACGCTACGCTAGGGCCTTTAGCCTATAATATTACTTCCCCCCTCCCGGCGCCTTCCGCCACGGGGGGTACACCCACTCCTCGTACTCGTCCAGGGCCGTAATCTCCTATATCGCTTTTAACGGCTCCCAATTTAGCGTAGCGTACCCGGCCTATTTCACGTACACCTACCAACCGCGGCCCTTCCGGCGGTATTTAAGAATATTATCCACTTCGTACTCGTTGTAACCGTTTACGATTAACGACGGCGGCTTAGTATAGTTTACCCGTTAGTTTAAAAGCGGGTCGTCGTCGCCGCGCCGGACTAGACTTACGTAAAATACTAAATAAATCCTTTTCGGTATATCTAGTTCTACGGCGTAGCTACCTACTATACGTACCACGCGGTACGGCAATACCACCCAGTCTAGCTTCTTTGCCGGCCGTACGGTCTTAACGTAGCGTATCCGGAGCCATACGCACTCCCCTTATTAGAATACGCCTACGTATTAGCGGTACTTATTCGCCTAGGCTTCCTATACCTCCTAGGCAACCTTTATACTCGCCTACGCGTATACGGTACCCTAGCGCTATCTTTCTACTAACGCGTCGCCGGATACTACGGTTAGCCGTC
This sequence comes from Ophiostoma montium, assembly GCA_029299015.1. Lineage (NCBI taxonomy): Eukaryota > Fungi > Ascomycota > Sordariomycetes > Ophiostomatales > Ophiostomataceae > Ophiostoma > Ophiostoma montium. The sequence goes on from JANSMC010000101.1 coordinate 7,530, forward strand.
GAGCCTTTAGTACCGGCTCGTCGATTACCGGTATATAATAGCTATAAAGTATATAAAACGATAATATCTTCGTCGAAGTACTAACCCGGTTATTTAAAACGACTATAACGGATAAAAGTAACTAAGCCTAATCCGACTACAAAAAAAAAGTAAAAGCACGAAAGTAAATTTCTAACTCTTAGTTCGCCCGCTCCGTTACTCCGTCCGTCTCGGGGTACTATACCGTAAATAGCTAACGCGTAATACCTAACGCTTTATAAACCTCCGCCCAAAAATCGCCTATAAATTATACCTTATAATCGGATACGATCGTTGTTAGTAAGCCGTAGTATTAGAAAACGCCGTTAAAAAGACGTTTTATTACTTCCAGTACTTTAATTATTAGTATTAGTTCGTATATTACCACTTTACTTAAACGGTCTATAATTACTATAATATTAATATATTTTTTACTAATCGGTAAATAAATAATAAAATTTACGAAAAGCTCGTTCTACGGCCGTTCCGGAACGGGGAGTAGTTTAAAAAACCTTTATTTAGTATCCCGCTACGGCTTAATCTAGCGGTAACGCTAGTAGTTTTTTACGAATTACCGTATATTAGCTATTAATACTAACTAAACGTACAACTTCGAAATTACTATCCGCGTAGCTTCCTTACTTAAATACCCGGTAAGTCTCGAGTTATAAATAACCTAAATTAAACGCGTACGAAAAAGTTCCCTAAACGGGATCTAAAACCGATCTTACTAAATTACCCGGCCCTCCGAATTTTACTAAAACTTTACTAGCTCGAAGTTTAACCCCTACTTCTTTAGTACCGTATCGTCCTTCCTTTAGATCGCGTCCCGGAACTTCTAGTACTAACGGTTAGCCTTAAAGGACGTATACTATAACGCCGTTAACTCGTCGTCTACGAACGGCGACTTTAACTTATTAATCGGCTTTTTACCTATCTCCCCGGGACCGTTTTTATCCACTTATATTACTTACCTTACTAGGGCTACGACGGTCGGCTAGGGCGTTTTGTTTAGCGGGGGCCCGGTTATTTTTAATCCTTTTACGGTTTTTATAAAAAGTTATACTTTTCGTTCGGCCCGTCGGTCGTCGCTACTATTTACTAGTATATTTTAGTCCCGCCAAGATAGCGTATTTAATAATAGTTATAACCGCCCGGGCTAGTAAATTAAGGTATAGTCTATTACTAAGAAATTTTCCGCCTACCGTATTTAACGCTCGTTAAATAAACGGCGGCTTAAAAATTATTATAAGTTTCGGTAATCCGTAAGTACTTCGAAACGTTCCCTTTTTAGCTCCGGCGCCTACTCCCGTATCGCCATAATAATAGCGTACAACTCTTTATCGTAGATTAAGTAGTTATACTCCACCAGCGTAAACTTTTTTAAAAGATAGGCTACGGGATACTACGCCTCGTCCGTTTACTTTTATAGTAGGGCGGCCCCTAAAGTATACCCCGATAAATCTACTTCTACTCTCGTAAGTCTCCCTAAAACTTATACCGCTAGTACTAGGCCTTCCGTAACCGCTTTCTTTAAAACCTAAAAGCCTACCTTACACTTTAACGTCTATACAAACTTAGCTCCCTTCCTTATTAAGTCCGTTAAAAGGGACGTATACTCGGAGTAAAAAGGGATAAACTCCCGGTAAAACCCGGTAAACCCTAAGAACCCCCGGACTACGCGGACCGTACGCGGAACCTCCTAGTCCCGGATTACGTCTACCTTAGCCAAGTCTATTTCGAGTCTACGGCCCGGCCTAATAACGTAACCGAAGAACTTCGGAGCCTAGGCCTCGAACTCGTACTTTTTAATATTAAGCTAAAAGCCGGCTATTATAGGCCAAAAGCCCTAACGTAGCGTACGACTACGCCGTACGCCGACCTCAACAAGCAAAAGCCCTCCCAAGTCACATAACCCTAGACCGCGCACGTAAAGAAACGTCGGGTAAATTACCTAACGAGGGCGAATACTTTTAGACCCCCGCGGGCGTTTAGTATAGCAATATAAAGTATACGTATTATTAGACACCCGCGAGCGTTTAACGTACAAAGGGTACGGTAGGGTAGATTTGGACTACGTAACCTTAGGCTTAATATACGTAACGGTAAACGGTTACTTAATAAGGGTAGTTACTATTAAACGCCCGCGGGCGTTTAGAGGGTAGGGGTATACGAGGGAGGCGGGGTCGAGGTATATAAAGGAAAGAAACTTTTAGAGTACAAATCCCTCTTTTTTCCTTTCCTTTTATAAGATTAGTTATTTCGATAATTTAGGAGTTTTTACGTACGCCCTCGCTACTAAGACCCTTACATTTAACTAATCTTCGTTTTTTTTCGACGACCTTATCTCGGTCGGGTAGGTATACTTAAGCCTAAGTACTATAGAACTAGAATTAAGTAGTACGAGTAAGCCCAAAATACCGCCTAGTATTATAACAAAACGACGAGATAAAAAGAGTAAAAAGACACGGATCCCCGGCTATCGGGGGCAAGTATCCCGACGAAATATTATACCAAATAGTCGTCGCCTTTTAGTAATAAGTAAAACTTTTAGTCTAAAAGCGGGAGTAACGGCCGAAAAAGCGTAGCTTCGTCGAGCCGTCGGAACCTTACGAAAAACGGCCCCGACTTATCCTAGATACGGTAGTACTATTTACGGGCTCTCGCTAGGAGTATATAAACTAGCGTACTTTAATTCGGGATAAACTACGCGTAAATACGGTAACAATTAGCGGCGTGGATATACAACTAGCCTACGTTTACCGTAGCCTAAGTTCTAAGGCCTAAATAATAACCTACGCGTACTATACGTAACTCTAGGACAACGAAAACGCAAGCCCGAAAAAATTCCTAGTTTACTTAGACTTGGTATTTAATAACCCGAACAAACGTTAACGCGCCGTAAACCGGGTAATAACCGCCCGCTAAGGAGAACGGGAATAAATAACGGTATTTTTACTAAAGTTCGAGGGGGATCTATTCGAGTCGGGCTTAAAAAACGTCGATATAGTAGTTTACGACTTATTACGTAAAGCTATTAACTTTATTACGTACTAAGCGATACTAACCCTACCGGCCCTAACGTCGTACACGGAATATAAAAACTAGCTCTTAATAATAAGCTCGAATATAAATAGTATACGCTAAACGGCCTCGACCTAATCCCGTAACTATATACCGGCCACCGGCGAACTTATAAACCTCCGTACGGGCTATACCTAAACGTTTAGCTACGTAAAACCGGTAACCGTAGCTATAACGCGACCGTCGATAAACCCTACTACACGACTTATAGTAACGTCTAACCCCGACCCGCGTACTTACTTTAAGTACGGTACCCGTAACTATATCCGGAACACTTGCCCGTAACGGGATACGGCCCGCCTAATTATAGTATACGAGGCTCGAATAAAAGAAGTATACTCGGACTATAAAAACGCGTCGGAAGCGTTATAAAACGGGACCTCTAAGTTAAGAAAAGAATAGCCCCGCGCCAAAGGCTCGGCAAAGGGCGTAAAAAAGATTTATAACGGGCGTAAAGGAAACAAGTACTAAGGATAAAAACGGAGGGTATATACGTCGACACGGTTATCAATAACCGTTATAATATATAAGCTTTTACTAACTTAGGATACTTCGCGTTCGCTATAATTTTAAAGTAATATATAAAAAAAATAAAAGTAAAAACGTTAACTATTAAACCCTAGAAACTCCGATAAGTAATAAGCTAACCTAAAAAAAAGTAACTATTTATTAAACGGGTAATAAAAGTTTAAATAAATACTACGGGCGTAAAAACCCCGGTATAAGTATACGTAGTACCGGACTAAAAAGAAACGCTAATCTTAAGCAAAAGCTAGCTCGCCTACTACTATACCGTTATTAAACCGGCTAAAAACAAGATTTTTATAAACAAATAAAGAATAATACTAAAGACGAAGCCCCGGAAACGAACGAATAGTATAACGGTACGGGTATCGACGGCGATAATATAGCGGCTACTAAAAACGCCTACGGTTTAGTACTCGGCGGTTACGATAAAAAACGTATACGTCGCGCTCGAGACGAAAAAAGTACTCGCCTTAATAATAAAAATCCGGGCGAAAGTACCGAAATAGCTAAAGGACCTAGCAAAAGCGTTTAACCCTAAAACGGTTAGGACGTTACCGCTATACCGCCCGGGCGTAAATTATAAGATTTAACTAATTAAAAACCCTAACGGATCTAAACCCTTGCTTCCGGTAACGCTACTATACTACCGGTCTAAAAAAAAGTTACTCGTAATCCGGAAAACTATCCTAAATTTATTAAACTAAAAGCTAATCCGACCGAGCAAGTCCTTAAATAGTACGCCGGTATTATTCGTCCGTAAAACTAACGGGAACCTTCGGTTTTACGTTAATTACTACAAGCTTAATACTATTACGGAATAAAATACCTACCCCTTACTACTAATTACGGAAACCTTACGCTACGTAACTAAGTATCGTTAAGTAATTAAACTAGACGTAATCTTTACGTTTTACCGTATAAAAATACGGGAGGGGGATAAGTAAAAAACGGCGTTTAATACTTGTACTAACTCTTATAAGTAACTAATTACGCCGTTTAACCTTATAAGTACCCCGGCGTCGTTCTAACGGTATATTAACTAAATCCTTCAAGTTTACTTAAATATAAATACGACGGCCTTTATCGATAACGTTTATATTTACTCGAACGGTTCCCGTACAGACCACTACGTACGGGTATACGAAGTAGTAAACAAACTTTATAAAACTAACCTTTAGCTCGATATTAAAAAGTACGAGTTTAAAGCCTAGGCTCTAAAGTTCCTCGGCTACGTTATTAGGCCGGGCCGTAAACTCAAAATAAACTCGGTTAAAGTAAACGTAATCTGGGACTAAAAAGTCCTGCGTACAATCCGCGTAGTCCGGGGGTTCCTAAAGTTTACCAGGTTCTACCGGGAGTTTATCCCTCGTTACTCCGAGTATACGTCCCCCCTAACGAACTTAACGAAAAAAGGAACCAAGTTTATATAAACGTTAGAGTATAAAGCAAACTTCTAAACCTTAAAAAAAACGGCTACGGAAAACCTAGTACTAGCGGTATAAGTCCCGGGGAAACCTATAAAAGTAAAAACAAATTCATCGGGGTATACTCTAAGGGCCGCTTTACTATAAAAACAAACGGACAAAGCGTAGTATCCCGTAGCCTATCTCTCGAAAAAACTTACGCCGGCGGAGTATAACTACCCAATCTACGATAAAGAGTTATACGCTATTATTACGGCAATACGGGAGTAAACACTAAAGTTAAAAAAAGAACGCTTCGAAGTACTTACAAATTACTAAAACCTATAATAGTTCCTAAGCCGCCGTTTACTTAACAAGCGCTAAATACGGTAAACGAAAAATCTTCTAGCAATAAACTATACCCTAATCCACCGGCCCGGGCGGCTATAACTATTATTAAATACGCTATCCCGGCGGGACCAAAATATACCAACAAATAACGGTAACGACCGGCGGGCCGAACAAAAAGTATAACTTCTTATAAAAACCGCAAAGGGATTAAAAATAACCGGGCCCCCGCCGGATAAAACGCCCTAACCGACCGTCGTAGCCCTAGTAAAGTAAGTAGCACGAACGAATAAAAACGGTCCCAAAAAAATAAATAAAAAACCGACCAACGAGTTAAAGTCGCCGTTCGTAAACAACGAATTAACAACGTTATAGTATACGTCCCTTAAAACCAACCGTCAATACTAAAAACTCCGGGACGCGATCCAAAAAAAAGACGATACAGTATTAAAAAAATAAAGGCTAAATTTCGAACTAGTAAAGTTCTAGTAAAATTCGAAGGGCCGGGTAATTTAACAAAATCGGCTCTAAATCCCGTTTAAAAAGCCCCTCCGTACGCGTCTAATCTAAACTATCTATAACTTAAAACTTACCGGGTATCCAGGCAAGGAAGCTACGCGGACGGTAATCTCGAAGTCGTACGTCTAGCCGGTATTAATAACCGATATACAACAATTCGTAAAGAACTACTAACGTTACCGCCAAATCAAACCGTAACAGGATACTAAACAAAGGCTCCTTAAACCACTCCCCGTTCTAAAACGGCCGTAAAACGAGCTCTCCGTAAATTTCATTATCTACCTACCAATTAGCAAAGGATATACTAATATTATAGTAATTACGGACCGCTTAAACAAAACGGTAATATACAAACTAATACCGATAATTAAAGTACCGGAAGTAGTAAAACGTCTCCTCAACGACGTCTTCCAACACCACGGCCTACTAACGACGATCGTATCCGACCGCGAGGCACAATTTATAAACGACTTCTAAGCGAAAGTTTACAAAGCACTAAACATTACGCGCCGGCTATCCACGGCATAACACCCCGAAACGGACGGAGTAACGGAACGGACAAACCAAAAGCTAAAAATCTACCTCCGCGCTTTCACTTCCTTCTCACAATCGGATTAAGCCCAACTACTCCTATCCGCTATAATCGCCCTAAATAACCGGGTTAGTACCTCGACGAAAATATCGCCGTTTTACATACTCTATAACTACTATATACTAATAATCGACGAGCCGGCACTAAAAACCTAATAACTAACCGTAGTATCCGGCGACGCGCTAATAAAAAAATAACGCCAAAGTACCGTATACGCGCAAACGAGTATAAAAGTCGCCTAAAAAGTACAAAAAGCCTAAACGAACAAATACCGCTAATATACAAACGTATTCTAACAAAAGGAACGCGTATAACTCCGAATACGCTACGTTAAAACCGTACGGCCGGCAAAAAAACTAAACTAAATAGTATTACTATACTACGTAGTACGTATAGTAAATAACCACGCCGTAAAACTAAATATACCGAAGGGAATCCATCCGGTATTTCACGTAAGTCTAGTCTAACGCGGTAATAATAACCTACTCCCGAACTAACGAGTAAACTATACCGAACCGCCGCCGCTAACCGTAAACGGTTATAACAAGTACGAAATAAACAACATCCTTAAGCACCGCCGAAAGGGCCGCGGTTAGCAAGTATACGTAAAATAAACCGGGTACGCTACGCCAAATTAAGAACCGCTAAAAACGATACAAAAAACCACGGCCCTAAACGAGTACGAGGAACGGGTATACCCCCCGTAACGGAAAACACCAAAAAAAGGGAAGTAATATTATAGGCCAAGGGCCCTAACGTAGCGTACGACTACGCCGTACGCCGACCTTAGTAAACAAAAGCCCTCCTAAATCATATAACCCTAGACCGCGCACGTAAGGAAGCGTCGAGTAAGTTACCTAACGAGGGCGGATACCTTTAAACCCCCGCGGGCGTCTAGTATAACGATACAAGGCATACGCATTATTAAACACCCGCAAGCGTCTAACGTACGAAAGGTACGGTAAAGTAAATCTAGACTACGTAACCTCAAGCTTAATATACGTAACGGTAAGCGATTACCTAATAAAAGTAGTCACCGTTAAACGCCCGCGGGCGTCTAAAGAGCAAGGGTATACGAAAAAAGCGGGGTCGAAATATATAAAAGAAGGAAACTTTTAAAGTACAAATCCCTCTCTTTTCCTTTCCTTCTATAAAATTAGTTATTTCGATAATTCAAAAGTCTCTACGTACGCCCTCGCTACTAAGACCCTTACACTAGCCCTATAAAACTTATCTACTACTTCGCGTACCCGCGCGCGGTAATCCGTACGGGAACCGCTCGAATAAATATAAACGTCGTCGATAAAGGCCGTCGCGTCTATATCTAAGTAAACTTAAAGGACCTAGTTAATATACCGTTAGAACGACGCCGGGGTACTTGTAAAACCGAACGGCGTAACTAGTTACTTATAAAAGCTAGTACGGGTATTAAACGCCGTTTTTTACTTATCCCCCTCCCGCATTCTTATACGATAAAACGTAAAGATTACGTCTAGCTTAATTACTTAGTAATACTTAATTACGTAACGTAAAGTCTCCGTAATTAACGGTAAAGGGTAAGTATTCCGTTCCGTAATAGTATTAAGCTTACGATAGTTAACGCAAAACCGAAAGCTCTCGTTAGTCTTACGGACGAATAATACCGGCGTACCGCCTAAAAACTTACTCGGCCGGATTAGCCTTTAGTCTAATAAATCTAAAATAGTCTTCCGGATTACGAGCAACTCTTCTTTAAACCGGTAGTATAGTAACGTCACCGGAAACGGGGGCTCGGATCCGTTAAGGTTTTTAATTAACCGGATTTCGTAGTTTACGCCCGGGCGGTACGGCGGTAACGTCCTAGCCGTTTTAAGGTTAAACGCCTTTACTAAGTCTTTTAACTATTTCGGTACCTTCGCCCAGATCTCCGCCATCGAAACGAGTACTTTCTTCGTCTCGAGCACGACGTATACGTCTTCTATCGTAACCGCCGAGTACTAAACCGTAAGCGTTTTTAGTAACCGCTATATTATCGCCACCGATACCTATACCGCTATACCGTCCGCTCGTTTCCGGGGCTTCGTTTTTAGTATTATTCCTTACTTACCTATAAAGATCTCGTCCTTAGCCGGTTTAATAACGGTATAGTAATAAGCGAACTAACCCTTACCTAAGATTAACGTTTCCTCCTAGTCTAGTATTACGTATACCTATACCGGGGTCCTTACGCCCGTAATATTTATCTAAACCCTCGTTATCCGTTTAATAAATAATTACTTTTCTTCGGGTTAGCCTATTATTTATTAAAACTTCCGGGGCTTAATAACTAACGTCTCCGCCTTCGTCCTTTTTATACATTACTTTAAAATTATAACGAACGCGAAGTATCCTAAGTCAATAAAAGCTTATATATTATAACGGTTATTAATAACCGCGTCGACGTATATACCCTCCGCCCTTATCCTTAATACTTACTTCCTCCACGCCCGTTATAAATCTCTTTTACGCCCTTTACCGAGCTTTTAGCACGGGGCTATTCTTTTCTTAGTTTAAAAGTCTTATTTTATAACGCTTCCGACGCGTTTTTATAGTCCGAGTATACTTTTTCTACTCGAGCCTCGTATACCGTAACTAGGCGGGCCGTATCCCGTTACGGGTAAGTACTTCGGATATAGCTACGGGTACCGTACCTAAAGTAGGTACGCGGGTCGGGGTTAAACGTTACTATAAACCGTGTAGTAAGGCCTATCGACGGCCGCGCTACGGCTACGGTTATTAGCCTTGCGTAACTAAACGTTTAGGCGTAGCCCGCGCGGAGGTTTATAGGTTCGCCGGCGGCTAATATATAGTTACGGGACTAAGTCGAGGCCGTTTAACGTATACTATTTATATTCGAGCTTACTACTAAGAACTAGTTCTTGTATTCCACGTACGACGTCGGGGCCGGTAGGGTTAGCGTCGCCTAACGCGTAGTAAAGTTAATAGCCCTACGTAATAAGTTATAAGCTACTATATCGACGTTTCTTAGGCCCGACTCGAATAAATCCCCCTCGAACTTTAACAAAAACACCGCTATTTATTCCCGCTCCCTTTAACGGGCGGCTATTACCTAGTTTACGGCGTACTAACGTTTATTCGGGTTATTAAATACTAAGTTTAAGTAAACTAAGAATTCTCTCGGGCTTGCGTTCTCGTTGTCTTAAAACTACGTATAGTACGCGTAGGCTATTACCTAGGCCTTAAAACCTAAGCTACGGTAAACGTAGGCTAGTTATATATCCGCGCTATTAATTACTACCGTATTTACGTATAACTTATCCCGAATTAAAGTACGCTAGTTTGCGTACTCCCGGCGAGAGCCCGTAAATAGTACTACCGTATCTAGGATAGGTCGGGGCCGCCTCTCGTAAGGTTCCGACGGCTCGGCGAAGCCGCGCCTCTCCGGCCGCTACTCCCGCTTTTAGACTAAAAGTTCTACTTATTACTAAAGGGCGACGACTATCTAGCGTAATACCTCGTCGGGATACCTACCCCTAATAACCGGGGATCCGTATTTTTCTACTCCTTTTATTTCGCCGTTTTACCGTAATACTAAGCGGTATTCTAGGCTTACTCGTACTACTTAATTCTAGTTCCGCGGTACCTAGGCTTAAGTATACCTACCCGACCGAAATAAGGTCGTCGAAAAAAAACGAAGATTAGTTAAATATAAAAGTCCTAGTAATAAAGGCGTACATAAAGACTCCTAAATTATCGAAATAACTAATTTTACAAAAGGAAAGGAAAAAAGAGGGATTTATACTTTAAAAGTTTCCCTCCCCTATATACCTCGACCCCGCCTCCCTCGTATACCCTTACCCTCTAGACGCCCGCGGGCGTTTAACGGTAATTACCCTTATTAGGTAACCGCCCACCGTTACGTACATTAAGCCTAAGGTTACGTGGTCTAGATCCACCCTACCGTACCCCTCGTACGCTAGACGCCCGCGGGTGTCTAATAATACGTATACCCTATATCGCTATGCTAGACGCCCGCGGGGGTTTAAAGGTATCCGCCCTCGTTAGGTAACCTGCCCGACGCCTTCTTACGTACGCGGTCCAGGGTTATGTGACCTGGGAGGGCTCCTGCCTGCTGAGGTCGGCGTACGGCGTAGTCGTACGCCACGTTGGGGCCCTTGGCCTATGACAAAAAATAGGTAACGCGAACAATTTCCGGCTAAAGAAACGTAAGAAGTTTAGAGTAAACGGCTATAACTTTGGCCTTGGTTTTTATTATTTATTTATAACGTTCCGTTATTCTATTTTACTCTAAAACGTACGGGGCGGAACCCTCGTAAACAATACCTCGGCTTTAAAACTAATCTTATACGGCCGGTTTAACCTAGATAGTTTTTTAATCTGATTCGACGAATTTAGTTAGATATCCGACGTAAACAAAAAAAAGCTTTAGGATATCCTAAAGAGCCGTAATAATAAAACTAGATATTCTATTAGTCAAAAAATATAACTAATAATAGGTAGTTGTTCTATCCGTAATTAATATAAAACTAAAAATAGTACCCGTTCTCTCGAAATCATAAAAGTCAAGTACCAATCTTTCCCTAGGAATTACTAGTTATTATTTAGGCCGTCTCGATAGCTATTTCTTAATTTTAGTTTAACTATACGGCACGTAAACCTTCTTATCCGGAATAAATTTTAAAATCCTTATTCTAGTAACTTAATTAAGAAAATAAGATTAAACTACCGAACCCGGGTAGCTAAAGCGTTAGTACTACCGCCGTAACTCTATAAAAAATTTCTTACGCGTCGTAACGGTAACTAGTACCGTCCTCGATAGCCTAAGAAAATCTCCTAGTACTTCTAAGGTATAAAAACTATCCTATCGCCGTACGCTATAAATTTACTTGTCGTATTATCGGAACGATACTACTTATATATCCTAAAAAATATACTAATCTTCGAGTCGACTAAAAGAAATAACGTTGTATAAAAAAGTAAAATAGTAAAGTATATTATATAGTTTAAGAATAAAAGTAACGTTATTTAGTACGTAAACAAGAAACAAAATCGTACTAACTCTAAGCATTATTATATTATTACCCCCGGTTCTTAGGCGAACTCGGTTATAATCGAAAAAATAAAGTTTAACGAATCGGGCCTTGTCGCGGAATATATATACCGTAGCGCCGGAATCGAAAATAAAAAGATCTAAAACGGTAACGATTATTAAGGTAGACGATAAAACTATAAAGGATAAAGAAATATATAACGACGTCGGAACTAGGCGAAAAATAAAAGTAAAAAAAGTATAAGCGAAAAAAACGAAAGGTTTTAAACGACCGGATATTTTTTAAAAGATAAACGATTTTAAAATTTTTTTAAAATTTATTAATAGTTTATTAGAGTATAAACTACTCTAAAAATACTCCCTTAAGTGTAGCTAATAAGCGTTTACTAAGTCCGCCGGATTAATAGCGGTAGCCTTAGTCGTCGAGTCGAGTTTAGAAGAATTTTATCGGCGTTATTTAATACTAGCGATAACTTTTTTAAGTAGCGTATTCTCTTTTACGAGTTTAGTCGCGATCGAAGTAGCCTTATTAAGGTTCGAGTTTTAAAAAAGCGGCCGGTTCTTTTTCTATAAGTACTAGTAACGCGAGATATTATACGGCTCGCCGTATACTAAGTATAAACCAAAGTTATAACGCCTTAGTTTACCCCGTTTTCTTTTATTAAATACCGTTAAAACTTAATTATTAATTACGACTAAAACGGCCTCGCGGATAGTACGCTTAGTCCGGAGGTTAGTCTTTTATAAGCGTAAATCTAAAACGACTATTTAAAAATCGAGTTTACTGCTTTCGATCGCCTATTTATTAGCGGATATAAAAGACTATACTTACGTATCGAGAACGGTCTAAATATTACGAGCTAGGTTATTCTACTAGATAATTAATAATATTATTTAAGTAAGTTTTTTATAACGGTATTACTCTATTATTACCCGCCAATTTTTTACTTAAAGGGTAAAGTCTTTAGAATACTTAGATATCTCTAGTATCGTAGCGTTATAGCGCCTTTACGTCTCGAGGTTAAGTACTATTAAAGAGATATATAAACGTTCTTTAAACAAGTTATACCAAACGTCTAGGTATACGGTATAGACGGACTTAAGGACTATTATAAAAGGTTCCAAGATATATTTAAAAATCCATTTTCTAACTTCAATTCGGCCTATCTACTAGTACTCGAAACGGGTCTATGCCCGCTCTAAAGCACCTTCGCGAGGCGTCGGGAGCTATAAGAGTCTATCGTCGACCCGCATATAATCCCAGACGGCATTGTTAAAGCAGACGTCAGTTAGTTCGTCTTCCCACGCGGACCAGTCCGCGATAAACTATAGAATAATGTCGGGCATCAAGGGAGACGAGAAGGAAAAGAAAAAATTGGGGTTTGATGGTTTTTTAATGATTCGTTACAAATAAAAGCTCTTAATTGAGATGAAAAAGTTGCTTGTTTTCTGTAGGTACGGAGGAAAGCTAGCACTCTAGTGACACCCCCTAATGTAGTCCTCAGGCGGGGTCATCGCTCCTTCCGATACATTGGGCAGTTGACCCGCAATCAGGAGCAATGTCAAAGTGACCAATCATAGACTTGTCCGTTTATGCCGTACGGAGTTCAGAGTACTTTTCGCTCAACCGCCAGCGGCGGGTACAAAGTACTCAGTAGTAACGGGTGGCACACCCCGGCCAAGGCCCTGTTGCAGATCACGTGACCATATGTGCCTATGGAGTACGTACTCTTATGCAATCATGACATGTACTCGTACTCCGTAGTCGACGATCGCCCTCCGTACCGTCATTTTTAGCAACATGCAAGAATTGAAAATTGTCCTTTTTTTGCATCGTGCGGTGTCGTAGAGTTGTCCGGTGGATACGACACACATCGCTTTTGGCTCCGGCTTGTCCTGCGGTCGCGTTACCGGATTGCTTTGAAATATAGGATTGCTGATTGGTATTATTATGATCATGACTCGTGGTTGGTATTATGACGATGACTACTTGTACAAAACTATTAGTTTTTAAGAATACAATTACTTGATAACAACGTGGACAAAAACTGCTCAATTACTGCTCGAAGACTGCGCTTAGTTATCCACGAAGCAATTGGCCGAAACAATACGCCAAAGCAATACGGAGTAGGCATCACAAGACAGAGGAGATATGGTAACTTCAATTATCGCTTTGGCACCTCTACTTTGCCTTTGCTTTTTCTATTATTCATAATATTCTCTCAATATTTTTCTCTAAAAGCGAACATTTAAACATATTCAAAATAACAAATAATAATTGTAATCAGGAATTTGATTATGAAGTTGATGTCTTTTCTCGAGACGAGGCGAAAATACAGGACTGTCGGCTTTTCCGATAAAGTGCATTTACACGCCCTACGGGACGGCAATTGTCACTAGTTGGGAAGCTTCCTCCGAATTTTGGTTTCATGGATGTCTTTCTTCATTCTGCGCTGCCTTCTGTGAGTGGTGTAGATACGCAGTGTCTTCGGTTCAATGTCTTGTTTGACATGTCCCTCCTGGCTGGTTCGACCCGGGAGAGTGGAAAGACATGATGCAACGTCTACGAATATATGCTTTCTTTTTCTCTCCTTCTTTTTTTTTCTTTCCCCCCCTACTTTCTATTTTGATCCAATCTGCGATGCTGTCGAGATCCTTTTCGATTGTCTTGCGTCGTATCCATGTGGCTATGGCAAATTACGAGTAATTGTAACCCTTGTTTTGTTTTATCTTCAGCTCGCTGGCGATGATTCCTCCTTCTTCTTTTACGATGAACCCCGTACTCGCACAATGTGGCACGGTACACCGTGGCAACGTACTCCGTATGGTACCCGAAAAGGAGGTGCGCTTATGGCCGGCTGGGCTCGATCAGAGACAAGCAACCGTAACCGGGCCCCTGGTTTTTCTTGAGCCAAAGCTACGAGTATTTTTTTTTGTGTGTCCGTGTACGAGTAAAAGCCGAAGGCCGTGGACTCGAGGGGATAGCCGAGCATCCATCACCTTGTCCATATTATTTAGCGAGTACGATGCCTTGGTTTTATTTACGATAATCAAAATCTACATACTCGTACTTCGTACGCACGGCAATTGCATTTTTTTTTCTTTGCTCGCAATTTTCTTTATTCGCATGCATTTACGAGTACGAATGGTCCACGTCGTAATAGTGTGCCCGTGATTATCATCTTCGGGTGCAATAAAAAATGTCCTAAAGACCGCCACTGGAGATCATACTGCTAGTTTCGCATCATTTAGGCCCAGGAGGACCCTTGGCCTTGCTGCTAAAAGCCGGCCATGGCCGAATAGTTTGACCAGTACGAGTACGGTACAGAGCGGACAACAGGGCGGACAACAGGGCACGGACAGGGCGGCCGTTGGGAGTGCAAGGACCAATACCAAGCTACGGGCGTCCGGAGTAGCTGCTAACTGCCCCCAGTTTTAAAAAAAGACCGGCTAGACAGGGCAAAAGCCGTTTTGGCCTGCCTGCGCGCTTCCGTCGACGCTACTCCGTACTCGTAACACTACTGAGTACTCGTACAGAACAGCTATGATAGGGTGGCTGAGCTGATTGCCTTGCCGTATCTACACCACTCAGACGACGAAGGCGTACCGAGAATACCAAGAGATGCAATATGCAATACCAAACGATAAAAGGACAACCGGGATGCACAGTGGCACCATGCGACCGGCGCCACCTCGTGGGCAAGTCTGCGATCTCGCATGAATCGGGGTGTGCACGTGCAAACTTGTATCAATGTGTGTGAGTGTGTGTGAGTGTGTGTGAGTGCGTGGGTGTGGGTGTGTAGTGTGGTGAGCTGAACCCTTGCCGAGATGCGGCTACTCGTATGTGCGCTACGGATTGGCCGATTGTTACGAATACGTCGCCTGGTGCCGGAGCTGCTTCTCCGTGCCCATATCCACCACAGCAAGGAGGAGAGGCGTCATCACGGCATTCGATTTTCGCATCTTGTCCTCGGAAGCGTCTACATCCGGCGCGGGAGCCTACTTGTATATCCGTGGCTGCTGCCGGCAGTTCTAGTACAGTGGAACCCGGCGACAACGGGCCTTGGCGTACTCGTAGACGGAGATGCAAAGATTGAGGAACCTGCAACGCGTCGCCCGGGTGGTCGATATTCCCGGACGTCGTATGCCAGCCAATGGAAACGTCCCGCTTCGAAACGACTGGGCTAATAAACCTATTATTCTTTGTCGTTGAGGCTGAGGCAAACCGGACTTGCACGCTATTTCGACGGGCCCCGGCGGCGTTGATGTGTCGATCTATTTTACCCGGCGGTCGTAGGCGGCCCTGTTACTAGCTGGGCGTCGTTTGTCGCTTGCTTGACGGCCGGCCGCTTTCTTTTCTTTGTCTCCTTGGGACGAAGATCACGGATCTCGCTGTGCCGTCCAACATTTGCCTATCTCTCGGCAACGATGTTGCGGAAACTAATTATCTAGAGCAACGTATCTCATCGTACTCGCATAATTAGTACAACAGAGTACGGAGTACGATAGTCTTCAGAGCATAGCATCTTTACACCCACCAGCGACTCCTACTCCGTAGTTGAGTAAACGACCCAACTCCTGATTGAGTAATCAAGCAATCCCGCCGGCCACGAGCCTATTCTCCGTACTCCGTACGTACGAGTGGCAATACTACCATGGCCAAAATGGACCAATGCAACGCAATGCGACACAGCACACGAGGCAAGGCCCGATGAAGATGTGACAAGACACCTTTAATATCCGTTGCTGATAATGCGACCCCATGACGTAGTAATACCCCGTGTCGCGATATACGCGTATCTTTTTGGTCCTTGTCTGCCATAAGGCGATCTCTACGAGTACGAGTACTTCTGAGTACTCCGTAGCTGTCAACCGTAACCGCTCTGCAACGATATTTTATGCAAGACGGGAATGCACAAGACTACGACTAAAAAAGACCTGTTAGAACTTGAAAATAAAAAGGAAATGTGCACACAAAGCCGAGAGAGGAGATCGTTCAGCTTAGCTGACTCTGACGTAAGTGCCGAGTACGATTTACGCGTACCAAGAAACGCTGGTACGGGAGTAATAGCCAAGTTGCCTTGTTGAGTGTAGCGTGCGTGCGTGCCACACGGCCACCGGTGCCGTTACGGGGCACAAGCGCGGGGGGCTCCTGTCCAGTCTGGACGACTCGAGATTCGCGAGGGCGTGCTTACTCAGGATTCCGTACTACTCCGTACGAGTGCCCGTACTCGTATCTGCTGCGTACGAGAATGAGCCAAACCGGCGGAGCGCTTGTCTCAGGCTGCGGCGAATGCTCACGCACAGGGCACTCTATGAGCCGGCCGAGTTATGCTTTACTGTCTATTTCTCCGGCTGGGCACTTTCAACGTCTTATCATGCCAAGTACGCGTACGGTATTCACGGTCAAGGACAACAAAGTTGCACTGCAAAAAAATGGCATCATAAAGTGATGATCATGAAGCCGTGCATATCGTATCCGGCAAGCACGTGCATCATGCCGCAGGCCTTGTATGTACCTATGAAGAAGGTCGAACCGGGCCTGCACATCTGCCGCCGGCGGGCTTTGTTTCCTCATTTGTCACCCAACAAGCAAAATGTTTCTGTAACAAGGGGGAAGAGCCAACGGACGAGAGCCGACCCTGTGTACTGGACCAGGTGGTGCTGCAACCTCGATCGTTGCCACACGAGGTGTGACGAGATGGTGAGGATGTACGAATACTCGTACGGACTAGTCGTAGGATACGAAGAAGAAAAAAATACAGTAAAATAACTGCTTTCTTATTAAGAAGAAAAAGAAAAGAAAAGAAAAGAAAGCAAATGACACAAATCATTGTCCCGCGCATCGTCGTATTGCGACGGACATGGGACAATCATTCTATCCGTGAAAAAGGGGCAACTTGTGCCGTCTCTTCGCATCTGATATCGGGCTGCCGTTGCATTGTGAAGTTGGGAGTCAGGCTCCATTCCACGATACTCATACGGGGTACTCGTACAGCTCAGCAGGGTCCGATCACCTGCCAAATCGGACATCTGCATAATATAGTCATCTGACTTGTGCCATGGAAAACAAAACGACATCAACGATAATATGAAGATTCGCCCTATGCTGAACTCCGGTTACATCAGCTCAAAGCCGTTTCTTGCAATTACGGAGTTAGGCAAATAAGGGAGTTAGGCGATTAACAGAAATGTAGACAAACTCGTGATGCACATGTAGACAAACCACAAGACCACGAAATAGGCAAACGAAGCAGATCACTTCGCGCCAACCGCGAAACCGAGTTTACACCGACTCTCGCGTGGCTGTGAATACTCGTATTGGTACTGACTGATCGGGAAAACGAGTAGACGATGGGCTGCGGCAAGTGTCGTCATTGACCGGGGCGCGCTACAAACAGAGCAACATGGCCCGGATGCAACCATGTCCGGGGGGATTGACTCCGTACTCTGTAGTATTTACGCGAGATGCTATTTTTGTGTAAGCAATGTACTGAGTACTCGTATCAGCAGTCTTGTCGCAGACCGAATCGTAGGGAGCCGATGCAGCATAGGAGGTGTGGTAGGGAGAAGAAATCCGAGTACGAAGGCAAAGAAAGAAGAAGAAAAAAACTCAAATAAAGAAATCAAAGAGGAAAAGAGGAAAAAAAGAAAATCGCACCAAAAAACGAAAGCCGTTGCATCTTCCGCCGAAGAGCGCGAATACTCCGATCCCTGAACATGCTTATGGTAATGACGATCCGATCCTTTTCTATTTTCCCCTTTTTGTTTACTCCGTAGTTGAATTGCTGTTGTTACACGGCGGCATGTCCTTGCCCTGTTTTCCGACACCCCTTTTCTCAGTTTCGGTTGCAGGGATGCCACGCTCCACCCAATAAGAGGCTCTGTGCAATCTTTCTGTGCTGATCTTTTCTAGGAAGCAAGAGATGGGAGGAAGAAAAGAAGAGCCTAGAAGAGAAGAGAGAAAAATAGGAGAGGAAAAAGAGAAGAGAAAGATGTACAGAAAAGAGGAGAAATAAAGGAAGAAAAAAAAAGACGATCCGAAAATGAGGCATCGACAACAACAACGAATGCCCAATTGCATTGACGGCTCATCTCCGTATGCACCCAAGGCTAAATCCGAAACTGAATCACACTGCGACTCCGCGACGGGCAGCCTGAATCACAACGGTCTGACGCACGGAGTCTCCTAGTGCAACCAGTACGAAAGATGTGACGGGGTTGCATTCGCCATCGGTTTCTACCTAGCGTGGTTTCCTGCCTTCACAATGCAACATTGTTTCCGCGGATCGACGAAGAGGGTAGGTCGTACTCGTACGGAGTACTCAGTACTTTGGATCGGCAACGTTTTCCAGAATATATTGGTGTTCTTTTTTGCACGGGATACGTTTGAGTGAAAAACAACATGTCGTGCGTATGTATTAGTCATCATCAACGATACAGATCGCAGCAAGGCTGGAAGACTGCCCATCACGCATGCGCGAAATCGACGATTCTAAGAGCAAAAAATATCAGTAACGTCACGAGCGCATCATCATGCCTAACCAAAAAAATATATAAAGACGAAAAAGAAGACGAAAGAGAAGACGAAAAAAGAAAAAAAAAATAAGCAGTGCAATATGCAAACATGGGAAAATAGAAAAAGGGCATATAGCTCCACTATAACGGGGTTCTGTTCAGCTGCCTCTGCCCTCCCTTTTCCCTTCTGTTTCTGAGGCTGGGCCCTGGCGGCTGCAACTCTTGCCCAATCGAATACGCGGAACGCCTGGGTGGTATTCGCTTGTTTGTTGGCGTACCACACCCACCGCCGGCTTGCCCAGGGTGCCGCCCGCCGCCGTCCCTTCAATCCGCCCGAACGCGCGTATTCGAAGAACGGTGTGTACGAGTACTCTGTACGAGGATTTAAGAGGCGGTATTGCTTTCTGCATCGAGACTGCGCGCCGAGATGGCAGCCGGATAGCCACGAGACGCCGTCGACGTCGATGCTACGCTGTGATCCTTTGGGACTCCATCTTCATACGCCAACTCCGTACTCGTGGCTGGATTCCCCAGGGGCCCCAGCGAATAAGAAAGTAAAAGTACCGAGTCCTCGTATGGCCAGTGCAGACGCTAACAAAAAAAAAAAAAAAAAAAAAAAAAAAAAACAGACGTCCGCCAGAGTCAGCTTGCCTGGGATAACGGGTCCTTTGCTTGCCACGGGGAACCACATGAGACATTCTGACAAATACTCTGAACTCGTATCCAGAAATCCTTCGAAGGAGCGGGCGGGCCGTTGTCAATGGGATGGGCAGCAACGAGCAACGAAAGGCCTCACCGCCAAGGGGAGTGCGATGTACTCGTACTGCATCTGAATATTGGGCTTGTACGAGTACGAGCATCGATTGGGCTGCTTGTACTCGTACTAAGTACACGCACTCGGACTTGTTACACTTGCAGAAAAAAAACGGTATCTCGACGCGCAGGTTATCACCACCCCCATCTTCGCCGAAGTCACAACTCCATGGGACTCGTCAGCGTAATTTTACGGCCATGGCATGCAGCCAATTTGTCAACAAGAAACACTCATAAACACTCAAAAAACTGGCAGGGACCGTTATGACGATGAACGTGCGTGCATAGGAGTGAACAGGATGGTTCCGGAATGCTTCCCGCTGTCAGGTGCCCGTCACTGCGATGGACAGGCGTTGAAGACGGCCAGAAATGAAGGGCAAAAAGTGCTAAATAAAGAAATAAAAAACGACGCAAGGGAGGCCTACGCGTAGTTGAAATGATTCATTTCTCTCTCTCCAGGCCTTGCCTGCCTCTTGTCAAGACATCCACTACTCCGTACATTGAGACAGCTTGAGCCGAGACAGCTGTCCCCAAAACAGCGCCGTGCAGCATCTGAGACATGATTTACTCGTAGACACACAATCCAGCCGTTTTCACTTGCCACTGAAGACGGCTGTAATAATCAAAGTGTGTCTTGCCGTGGGCTGCTGGAAAGACTTGGCTATTGTCGATATTGCTCCAGCCCAGAAAACCATGGAAAAGTTCGTATTGGATAGCGAAAAGAATGTGGCAAATACCATATTTGCCCTGTTTTCAGTGTAAGAACTCGATTGTCCAATTCGGCTCTGGCAGCGAATACACGTAAAGTGCACGGAGTACGAGTACGACTCTGTACGAGTTAGTAATAGTGCAGTGGTCCACATCTGGCTCCAGAGAACATAGTGTCTGTTTACGGTGGAAACGGCGGCACTAAGATCGTTTACCCGCAGACTTTTGAGCAGATCGATTGGTCAGTTTACGAAGAACGTTTCACTTCTTGCGGCTAGGGCGAGTTTCTCCACGCTTCTTGTCTGGCTCAGTGCAATTTAGCAGGAGACTGGAAATATATTTATTCTTATTAATTCTATTCTAATTTTTTTGAGTATGTTTGTAATACTTTACTCACCAGAATGCAACTGCCAGAGTGACCTCATACTGTACTTGTGACAGTTTGCAGTCCGTTTGATCCTTCCGTCTTTTGCGGGCAAACAGCTCGCGGCAGCAAAGCCAGCGACGGCAGGTCACCGCCTAGCCAAGAGATACGGGGGGGGAAGGAGCCACGGCGGTACTCGTGCTTCGTACGCCGTACCATGCGTCTGGCCTTGCACCCGTTTGTGCGGAGTCGCACTAGTGGCAAGCACAGGCCAATAGGAAACTCCGTTCGCGTTCAGGGATTTTTATGCAAGCGTCTTTTTTTTTTTTACCGTTGTACCGAGTGGATTTTGTCTTCAGCGCACCCCTCCCCTGTCCCACGGGGCGGCAGATCGACCGGGGGGCTGCTCGCCTGCCGAGATGCTGGGTCTGCTGCTCTGCACGCAAAACGGCCACAAGACGGTGTGAAGAGAGAGCTGACAGGCGGCCCAATGTTTCTTGGCACGCTATTCTGTATGTAGCTATTTATGAATGCTTCAACGGAGTGTTCATATTTGTGTACTGTCCTTATGAATGTTATGTGTTCGTCTTGTTTTGCTGTGACTTTGCAAGTATGATATCGTATGTACGAGTGCGTTTCTGTGTGTGAGTACTGAGTAGTATATTTGTTATTTTGAAGTAGCTGTTGCCTTCATTTTTCTTCTTAAATGATGTTTTTTTTTTTAGTACTGAGAACTTTTGGATTTAAAGTTTCTCTCTTGAAATTTTTTTTTTTTCAATTTACTCAACAATACCACTCGATCTTTGAAACTGCTCTTTCCTTCCTTACTCCTTCCCTTCATCCTTCGCCCTTCCGTAGGATCTAGTGACCAGATTCACCATGGGCCATCCCAGATGTGATCGATTTTCGGGCCGGCGAACCATCCCATCCTTCGGCAGCCATCCTGCAGGCCGTCAGATGGCCGAGAGCACGGAAGCTTGGCTGGAGTCAGTGCTTGGGAGCAAGTTGACGCGTCAGAGAGCCTATCTACAAGCCGTTCTTGTTATCATATTGCGTGGCTTCGGCGTGATTGTAACAAAGAAAAGAGGTAGACCTGATGCTAGCCATCTTTCGGCATACGTGTATCTACATCCGTGGCCGGAACAGAGACTACGACGCCATAGAATAAGGGAGGACCTACTCCGTACATAGCGAGGTATTGTCGTCGTCACCCTTTGCTGAATCCATACTCCGCAGAGGCCATGATATCGGCCCCAAGTCCGGCCAGCCGGTCTTGATACGATCACTGGCGTGCGTAAAGCCTTACCCAAACACTCCCCAAGTACTCGTAGGCTATGGTCATATCCGGCACTATCCTACTTGTCATGTCCAGCTTTCCCCGTGATATTTCAAACACTACGATGCTAGCCGTCCCATCGGGTACACTAAGTTGGTGTCTGCCGGCTGCCTCCTGAACCGTTTTTTTCTTCCTCTGCACATTCTTCCTGTCGACTTCTACTCCGTACAAGACATTCCGTACAATGCACTGCATCAGTCAACGCTTGCAATGTGCGGCTGTCCGGAGTTTCCCCCCTCCCCAGTGCACTGCCCTCTGAAATGGTCGTTGATGCCCCGAGCACTCTGAAGCGGAAGAATAGCCGGAGCCCATAGTGCAGAGATTGCCTGACAGGCTTTGCTGCTGGCATCTGGCGGATGCTTGCAGCGGATCGGACAACAACGTGCTGCCGTAGAGCATGGTGCACAAAGTAGTCCGTACTTTGTACTCGTAGTCGGCTGCCCTTGCCGTATCACTGACTCTGGGAGATGTTGTTGGGCGTCCCGAGTGGCCTGTTCCTCGACATATGCAAGGTCATACGCGATGAACCGCCGTTCTCTGCCACACGGGATCTGAGTACATTACGGGCAACACAAAGACATGTGGTCTTCTGACCGAGTCTTGTGTGTGTGTTTCTTTTTTTGATTATCACAAAGGGAAGCATGCCTGCACCGGCCGTAAACATAAACCAAAAAAAAACAACAACGCCACGAATGCCATCTCGGAAATCCTTGAAGCCGGGTACTTGCAATAAAGCAATAATGATTCCAAAACATTATTTAATATCCTTGCCGGCGACTTGTCCGCTACAAAGTGAAAATATCATGAAATTGGCCTGGATCTGCTCAACAGGAGAGGCTCGAAGACCAAAAAAGGAGGACTGATTGGTCCTGTATGAAATTACCAGACGGCATCAGAGACTCGTGCCCCTGTATTTTCGGCGAGACAGAGGGGGGTGCGCATGCATGCCGTCTGCACCACAGGCGAGTGTAAGAACACGGGCACAGAGTGCGCACGCACTCCTGCCCAACGGGCGACACCGCTAGATGCAACGGCCTGTCAGCGACGATGAACACCTCACACTGCAGATTTGGCCCGTAGGCTGTGCAATACCTCGTAGAGTATACTCAGTACGAGTACTCGTGATCCAATCTATTTCCCTCCCATGGCGACAACGACGCCATCTCGCTTGTTTGATGCTGCCATCTTGCATGGGCAGGTCGGAAATGCAGATCTTGTTGTACGGAGTACGGCGTACGAGTCTCGTACTCGTTAGCGGTATGGCCATGACCTCTCATTCCCCGTACGCCGAGTCAGATATGACAATCTCCAGCCCTGCAGGGAAGCGGCCGTTGTTGAACCGGGCCAGGACAATACACGTATCGTGCGGCCAATAATAGGGATGGATGGACCGGCCAGGGTTGCTAGTTTATTATCACGAACCCCGTCCACGCAAGGTCAGGCTGGTTGAGACATGTTGATGTTTAATTTGATTTTCCATCTGGTTTTGACTTATTTCGTGTGTTCTTCTACTTTTCTTGCTATTCTTCTCAACCTCAACGCTCATCCAGGACTGCAACACGGTGTAACAAGAAGAATGCCACGGCGGAGGCTGTCCGGCACCGAAAGACACATCTCACGGCGACTGACAAAAGAGGAAGAGATTCCGAGACAGTGCCGGACTGCCTCCGACGCTCGCCGGACGACGACAAAGAAACCAGGCCCCACGCCGTGCGTCTCGGCAACGGACTGCAAGGACTTTATATACTGAGTAGTGCTTATTATCCTTTATTCTCCTCTAGAACAAAGAACCCCCCAAGAGGCCTCCTGGATCGGTCATTCTTTTTGGTGCATAACCCCGTTATGGTACGGAGCACGGAGCACGGTGATCTGCACGGCGTCCTGCCGTTTGTGCACCGTTGTTTTGCACCGTTTATGGCCTACGAGTCGCTCTTTCCTTGAACGGCATTGGTGCCTGCCAACGTCTGGCAAACGGTCTTTTTTTTTTCTCTTTCTCCCTACGTTGGTAATTATACTTGTCTCCACCCGGAGCGGCCGTCTCAAGACGCCCTATGTCGACTGCCGAGAAGATGGCGGCTTTCTTGGGCGATCGACAACTGGGGCCATGCTAGCCTGCTCCGTAGACGAGCCTCCCTTGACCATGCTCGTCCGCACCTTCCGCTACGGGAATGTTTCCGCAACAGGCAACTGCTGGGACATGTCCTACGTGCCTTGCTCCTTCCGCATCCAGTATGCTAGGAGCGGGCAGTCGTTGCAGACGCACTTGTAGTCCTGATATGGCAAGAGCTGCCAAACGGTGGCAACGTCGTGGGTAAAAGGCCCGTTACGTCTGGCTGACGGCTAACTCGAGATGCAAACGACAACGGTCTCACCATCGGAGTTGGTCTGTCCTTGGACACACATGTGCTGTACTCGTACTCGTAATCTCTCAGCAATGGCCACTGGTGACGGACTTAACAGCGAGCACGGTACTCGTTTGCTCGCAACAGATACACTGTCGATCGCGATGCTTGCAGGTGAAACAATGGAGTTCAGGAAAATTCAAAAGGGAGACGAGCAGCATACGGCGTGCAGCGGGCGGTATGCGGCGTACGATAGAGAGAGCGTACACCGTACACCGTGCTCGTATCGTGCACGCCCTTGGCAAGGCGTGGCAAACGGAACGGTTAGAGAGAGTTCCTGTTCCAGTATGGTCAGTCTCTCTCTCTCCTTTCCTCTCTTCCCTTCTTCCCTGGAATGATCTGGTCAAACAAAAAGGCTCCGTTCTTGCAACGGCATATCTGTTGTGCATAAGCGTCGTTCGGTTAGCGCAAGCATTGCATCCAGCCATACGGAATACGGAGCACATTGCTCGTATTGGCGGTACACTCCATGTCCAAGTGCGGTTTTGGGCCTTCACCGAGAAAGAGGGTCCCTTGTGGGATGGTGCAACAGCACAACGAGCAGAGACAAGACAGACCCCGTGCGGCAGGAACAGCAGAAGCAGAGGCCAGCAGCCAGAGAAAGGGCGTCGATGAGTTATCTGGCTTTACGAGGAGCATGCTCGGCCAGTGTAGTCTATGATACGAGCAGTCTCTCTGTCTCCGCCTACTTTGTACACCCTCCCTCGTCTCCCTGGCTTGACCTCCTTTCTTTTCTTTTTTTTCTTCTGGCTGCGGGATGGCGGGACCGTTGTGGTCTTTGTCGTGCAGTGTGTGAGTGCTTCTGGGCAAAAAGGTAAAGACGAGCTGATCTTGCCTGTATGATGCAGACAGTCAGACAGTACGAGTACACACAATAGATTAGACAGTACAGACTACAGACTACAGACTACAGACTACAGACACCACAGCAACAGACAAGTACAACCAGGCAAGATGACCCGACCACCGAGGCACACGCCCCCTCCCTCGTGTCCTGTAGAGGCTGCCATCCGACGCGAGGCCGCTTCCGCGCAAGGCCCAAGGCGAGGCCACTTGATACGGCTGGGCTGGGCTGGGATGGAGGGAGGCGTTGCTGCTGCTTCTGAACGAGGGCTCGACGGCTACCCGCCGCACACGGATCGTTGTTGCTGGGCCCTGGCGCATGCACTCTCGCATACGAGGACTGCGGGCTACTCCGTACATGCAGTTGGCTCTGCATACCGCGCGTCACGATGCCTCTTTTTTTTTAGGTTGCGTTGGGTTTGGTCTGCTTTGGTCCTTGGACATGATGCTATTTTGATCAATATTGATTTCTTGAGCCAAAATAAGAACGAGCAGCCGCCAGGACGACCCTCTACTCCGTAGACGCTGGCACCGAGGCTGACATGCATGGGGGGGGCTTGCATGATGGCACACGGAAGCAGCTGTTTGATGCACACCCAACGAGTCTTCCTCGCCGACATACATTGGCATCGTACAGACCACCATCAACTCGCCTGGCTGGAACCAGACGGACGATATTTGCAAAGCGCTACGAATACTCGTATCGGACTCGTGCATGCGTGGTGCAGCTGCAACAAGCGGCGCCCATGCTGCTGGCTGTCACCCACTCACCCACGCCTCCCGTTGTCGTTGTCTCTGCTCCTCGTGTCTGGTACTCTACTACTCTACTACTCTACTCGTATACTCGTATACTCGTATAGTACACAGAGTACACACACGCCTGTGCCGAGAAGTAACTCAATTATTGGTAGAGCACCTGCACCGGTGTGACAATGCAACGCAAAGCCTCGCGTCGCTCAAGAGCCCTGTTCCTAGACCACTCCCTGGCATCCTTTCTGCATCCTTTCTGCATCCTTTTTGCATCTTTTGAGCAACTACAAAGTACTCGTAATCATCGTATTGGTGGCCTGCAACCTAGGCCCGTTTGCCCGTTGCCGCCAGAGGAGTCGAGAATATTGGACGCCGGCGTACGGAGTATGACCCGAGAAAGGGGTTCAGTGAGGAGGGGAGGGGGGTAACCAGAACCAGAACCAGAGGCCCTCTTTCTCGGCGAGCCGCGCAGCAAGTCCAAAGCCAAAGTCCAGACAAACAAAGAGAAGAGGGCCTCAGGAAGAATGGTGGCCATGCGCCACAAACAGCACAAAAGGCCGCTCGCTCTCTGGTGCTCGAACCGCACCAGCAGAAGAAAGCAAAGACCAAAAGACCAAGGCAATAGCGCCGATCCTCGCCAGCTTCCGTACACGGGCATATAACGGACCAGGAGCCAATTTTTTCATAGTACTCGTACGGAGTACGGAGTAGGAGCCGAGAAAGCTAGCGCTGGGACTGGTGAGACCGTTCGGTGTCGTGGGCGATGCAGGCTGTGGTGCCTGGATAGACGCACGCCGAGCTGCATAACAGCAGGAGATTGCGAGCACGACGACTGAAGGACAGAGGCAAGACGAAAAAGAGAAGAAAAAGACACAGGTGACCGAGTAATGTGATTGAAAGACCAACGCCGGCGCGTAGAGATTCGGGTTATCTAGAACAAACGTAAATCAAAAATAAGAATGGAACGAGATCCCAAAGGATGAGATCCATGAGATCCATGATGGATGAAATCCCCGATGAAACGATAGAATGCTTCTATCCATGCCCAAGGAAAACAACATCATACCCCCTTTTGTAAGCAGACACTGGCCTGCCTGCCTGCCTGCCCCCCTTCAGCGAAAGAGATCCTCTGCACGCTGCCGTGGCCGCGTAATCCGACTCGCAAGGCTGCCAGCCGCCTCCTTGGGCCCGTGGCGTCCGCCCCGTCCCTTGCCGTGGCCGTGGCCGGAACCGTGATCACTGCCGCCGTTGAGCGTGGCTGGGAACAGCTCGCGGGCCGATGACATGCCCTTGATGCTGATGCCCAGGTCGTCGGTGTCCTTGGTGCGGCCGCGAATGTTGTACGCGCTGCCGTCTGTCGGGCTGTCTGGCCGCGTGATGCGATCTGGGTTGGTGTTATTAATCATCGTTCTGTAGTCATCATGCGCGCGAGGTCCGAGGTTGCTGCCCGCGTGGCGCGGTCGCGTGTCGTCGTCCTCGTCGTCCTCGTCGTCCATCACACCATCATACGAAATCGACATACCACTGAGTGTTGCGGCCACGCCGTCGTTGCTGCTGAACAGGTCCTTGTCGCTACCGGCGCCGCTGCTCGTCAGGCGGTCCCGGATCGCCCGCGCCTTTTCGCGGTTCCGTGCTGCGGCGGCCGCCACGGCCACGGCCCGCTCGTCGGCCAACCGGCCGTCGTCATCGTCGTCGTCGTAGCTGTACAGGCCCGGCCGCGGCGAGGACGACCGGTCGCGCAGCCGTCCGCTGTCCCGGCTGCCGCGGTCGCGGTAGATCAGGTCCTGGCCGGATCGCCGCGTCGACCGCGCCGCACCCTCGCCGTCGCTGCCGCCACGCCGCAGCTTGTCGGGGAACAGCTCCTTGCCGCCCGGCAAGCTGGCCCGCCCGGCAAACAGCTCCTTGTCACGGTTGGCCTGCCGCGGCGAGCGCGAGCGGGAATACGACCGGCGACGACGACGACGGTCGTGCGATGACCGCCGTGCCAGCGCCGGTGCGTCGTCGTCGTAGAGGCTGACGTCAAACGAGTTGTTGCGGATATCGGCTTCGCGGTCGTCTTGGACACTGCTGCGGTCGTCTCTGCGGTCGTCTCTGCGGTCATCTCTGCGCCGTCTATGGTCGCGGCCGCCGTCGTCGCGCCGCCGCTGCCGGCCACCCGACGGGTAGTTGTTGTTGTTGTTATTTTTCCGGCGCTCTTCCGGGTCGTACTCGGGGTGCAGCAGATAAAACCGGCTGCGGGCCGCGGCGCCCGCCTGCTTCTTGTCGGACGCCAGCGCATAGCGCACCGACAGGCCCGCCGACACCTCGTCCGGCTTGGCCGAGTACGTCTTGGCGGCCAGCGCCTCGCCGAGCGGCAGCTGCGCCGGGTCGGCGATCGGGAGCGCCGCCAGTGCCACGAGCGCGGCCGCGGCCACGGCGTCGGACGAAAACACGAGGTTGGCCGAGGTGTCGTCGATCCACTCGATGCGGTCGTACGGCACGCTACCGGCGCCGCGGCTGCCGCTGCCGACGTGCTCGGTAATGTAGGCCTTGATGTCGTCGGGCGTCAGTGCGTCGAGGCCGCGGATGTGCACCTTGGTCGGGACCACCACGGTGCTGGCCACGTCGACGTCGTCCATGGGCTTTGTTGTTGCTGCTTCTTCTTCGATCTCGCCGGGTTCCTAGCAAAACATTAGCAACGAAACAACCAAACACACCCGGCTTTTCTTTGCCGCGTCTCGTGTCCTCGCCACCGCCAAAACCATACCTGCATCTCGTCGACGCCGAGAATGTCGACCACCGGCGGCGGCGGTGCACTACCCTGCGGCACCTCCGCCGCCTCGACGTCCTCCATGTCAATGTCGTAGTCCATCGCGACGGGCCTTTTGCGTGCGCGTCCAATGCCCAAGTCGAAGGCGAGGCGAGGGCAAAGAACCGATGGCACCGGAGAGCCGATTGCGCAATGTAAACTGGAGATCAGGGCTGCTGTATGGCTGGATATACTTGTGGTGTGCGGATTGGCGAAGCTGCTGTGCGAGGTTGATGGCACTACTGAGTACAATGATGGCAGCTGTCCCGTCCATTCGCCACTGCGCCGGAAAGAGAGAGGCGCAATGTTTAAAAGTGGATCACTCGCAGCCTTCTCACTCCGAACCAGGCCTGCTCCGAACTATGGGTAATCATAGACTGATTACTTGTTGTCCTTTGATTCAGCGTTGGTCTCTTAACAATTTTATCCTCAAATAACATCAAAATCAATTTGATAGGCAGATCAAAATCGTATGCTCTACGGCTCATCTCTGTTTGCCGTTAAGGCGCGGTTGTTGGACAAGACGCGACGGCAAGGCTGCGACGAGGTCACCTGACTGTAGAAGTATGACTAATCCTTGAGATCATCAGTCTTCTTTCAGACTCCTTCTCAGCTTCTTATTGCAAAAAATCAAACATTAGTGCCATAACATAACTACAGCAAAAAAGGAAATTGGTATTCATAGGCATCCGCCGTAAGGAAACGTTGACACAAACAGAAACAAACCCAACAAAAACCAGCCCAAGTCTATGTTTATCCGTCTAGCAAACAACGGCGGCAGACATCAAGCTAAACGCAGGAAGTGGAAATCAAATAAACGCCCATGACAAAAAGTCAAAACGCCTCTGCGCACGACCCAAAACCTCACAACGTCGTCACGCTTCTCCGCACATCCGAAGACATGTTGGGCAGCGGATAGATCCGTGGGACCTTGGCGCGGGACCCCTCGGTCTCAGTAGCTGCAGCCCCGGCAGCCGGAGCCGAGGTGGCCATTGGTGTCGGCGTCGTGGCTGTGGCCGAGCCGAAACTGGACGACCGCGAGATCTGGTCGGCTGCACGCTTCAGGTACGGCAGCGTGGCCACAATGTCGCCGGCGGGCGGTCGTGCCATGCCGCCCGCGACCTCGTCGTCGCTGCTGTTGACGTCGTTGAGGTAGCCGTCGTCGACATCGTTCTTATCCAGCAGCTTGTCGTAGTTCCAGCACGGCTCCAGCCCCTCGAGGAAGACGGGCAGCCGCCGGATCGAGTGCCACGACAGCGTCTTGTCGCGCATCGCAATGTACAGCGAGTCAATGTTGCCGTTGGAGTCGCACACTGCGCAGTGCCGCCGCAAAAAGTCCAGGCTGCAGGGCTCGTCGATCAGGCTCGCGTCCAGCGGCCGCAACATAGGCAGGCCGGCAAGACGCTCCGCCGTGCACGGAAGGGCCTGCAGCGGCGCCCATCGCCGGCCACGCAGCGCACGGCCAAAGGCTCGCTCAATGGCCTGCTTAAAGGCCTCGGCACTGCTGCCGGAGACGGCCACCATCTGGTGCAGACCCCGCGACAGACAGCGCTTGTAGGCCGTGGTGTCGCGCTCAAAGGGAAAGGGGCCGGTGGCCGTCGGCAGCAGCGACACGTGCACCGTCCACAGGCCGTTGGAGCTTGGGCTGCCGCTGCCGTGGCTATTTGATGCGGGCGATGACACGGCTGGTGGCCACGCCGCCATGGCTGTCGGTGGCCGCGGTGCAAACGTCGGCATCGGCATCGGTATTGGTCGTGTGCTGGCCGACGACTGCCCTTGGTGGTCTGCGGCAGCCGCTACTGCTGACAGGGCATTGGAGAGCGCTGGTGCAAACAGCTCTGGCATATTTGCTCGTGGCGTGCTTCTCCGTGTTGGTGACGCAGATCGTGGCCGTGCTGGGCGATTGGACGCACGTTGTGATGTCTCTGGTGGTGCCGTTCTTCTTGATGGGCGGGATGTGTCATCGGCCTCGCTGTCCTCCTCCATGGCCTCGAGATAGCCCACGCGGTCCTCAATCGTCTCCACGCGGTCCTCCAGGCCAATGTCGACATCGACCAGCTCGAGCTGACGGTCGCCAATGTGGGACACTTCATCGTCGATGCTCTGCAGGTGGTCGTCAATTTGCCGCAGATGCTCCTCCGTCACCTTTTTGTGGTGTGTCAGGTCTGTAATGGAATCCCATGCGCGGCCCAGATTCCGATATGTTTCGCGCACTTCGTGGCCAATGTCCGTCTTGGCCCTTTCCACCGTATCCTCCATCTCACTGACACGCACAACCACCTGCTGGACGGCTTCTTGCTGCTGGTTGTGATCTTGGTCCATGCGTTCTTGCAGGCGGTGGAACTCGTGCCGCAGCTGGTGGAACTCGGCATGTTCGCGCTCCAGATACTCGAGCCGCTGCCGGATCATGGCCAGCTCCTGGTTGTCTGACGCCGACGGCGGCTCGCCGTTGATGAGATGGTAGCAGGCGAGATGGCCGCATTCACAAATGGCGCCGGGCGTGGACACGTTGAGGTTGAAGTGGGCACAGCCGCATCGTTGGCCCTTGATCTCCGGCATGAGCAGAATGTATCGACAGTGGCCGGCGGGCAGCTGTGGCTCGTCGGCCTGGGGTGTCGGCCGCAGCTGCGGCGACGGCGTTGTTGCAGACGACATCTGGGACGTGGTCGCTCACTCTCGCCAAGTGTTGATGGACGTGACCGTCGCGGCTTCTGTCGAGATCCCGACCTGTTCTGCGGCTGCGAGAAGATGTTGCCTTGGTTGCTGTCGAATCTATGCTAGAAAATGGAAAACTGAATGAGGCCGAACTGAGCAGTGTTGTTGCCGGTGATGACGTCCATGGAACTTTTGTTGTGTACTCGTACAATATCATGAAATAAATAAAACAATAAATGAAGATTGTGGATGAGAGAGGATGAGAATGAAGAAGAGAGTGGGGTGTGAGCTAGTAAATATAAAAGAAGATCGAAAACAGAGCGGGAGCCGTGGGAGATAGAGCAAGGGATATGGAAAAAGAAAAGTGACCAAGATAACAGGCGGCAGTCGATGGGTTGGGTCAAGGCTATCTGCCAACAGTACTGAGTACTGAGTACAAGGACGAGTATGAGTACTCGGAAACAGTCAGTGTGTGTCCGTTTCAAGCAAAGTACTTTTTTTCTCTCCTAGTGGCCGGCTGGTTTCAAGCAGAGAGATATCGTATTTTGTGTCCTCGGCAGTCTTTTTTGAAATTTGATGACGCCGTCTGGCTGTTGGAAGGAAGAGAAAAGGAGTTAATCAAGGGGGAGAGGGAGGGGCAGGGCAATGGCTCGTCGATGGCGTCAGATACGGCAGAGATAGTGCACGCGGTTTGCCGTAGGGAGTGTCTGGTGTGGTGTACTCGTACTCAATATGGTGCAAGACCGACGAGACTTGACGGGTTATCAGACCGGTGGTGACATATGACTGGCCGAGAGTTGTCTGCGAGACAGGAGACAAACAGGGTGCCTGCAGTATCGTACTGTATGCTGTGCGAAGCAGCCGGTGGTTGGTGACCAGATAGGAGTACGGAGTACTCGTACTTCGTACTTCGTAGGAGACGAGAGACCCTGTAGAGATTACGGGTGTGACGGGTGCTGGAGGAAGGAAAGGGGGCCGCTGGATGGAAATGAGGGCGAGAATGGAATCCGGAGCAAAGCTGTAACGTGGAGACAGGGGCGAGATAGAGCGCAGCATGGGCGGCACGAGAGGGCCGAGCTAGGAAAGGCGCGGGATAGTGGCACAGAGTACTCGTACGCAGTACTCCGTACGGAGTAGATAGAGGAGGGGAAGTATGGGGGCAGGGTACGAGTTTCTCGCAGCCACAGCGTACGGAGTATCGTAGAGACGTAAACGAACGATCAGAAGCTACTCGTACTCGTACTCTGCAGAAAGCTAGAGAAAAAGACCGAAATGGCTAGGAAATAGCTGGGAATTAGCAAAAAGCCAGGATGGAGCGGCGAGTGGATTAACAAGAGAGAAGACGATCAATTGAGGAAGACAGTGTCTGGGGTTCCATTGCGAACGAGGCCGATCGCGCTACATTTCGATGAAAGCGAGAAATGGCCGATCGGTTGGAGGGAGCAGAAGAAGCAAATGAGGCAAATGAGGCAAATGAGGCAAATGAGGCAAATGAGGCAAGTGAAGCAAAAGAGACGAGACGTGGAAAGAGGTGACGATATCTGGCCAGTACGAGTACGATACTCATACAAAACGGCGGCGAGAGCAAGCTGTAAATAGAAAGAGCGAGCGGGAAGCGCAAAAAACACCGACGACGCCTGCCGTTTTTTTCTCTTTTGGGAGTGAGCCTGTGATGGACGGCACAGGATGAGAGGGTGTGCGGTAGGCAGTGTGGGAGGGGGGCGTGTGGGGAGAACGAGCACGAGCACGGAGTACGGAGTACTGAGTATTGAGGAGGTACTCGTACGAAGTAGAGGAAAAAGACAGGAAAAGAGACAGCCGTTGTGCTAAGAGAAGAGGGAAGCGCGACCGCGTGGTACAGAAAACATGGTATTTCTTACGTACTGCATACACAAAAAATGTACCCGGTACCGGGCCATACGACCTGACAGGCAGGTGCGTGCGGCAGGTGAGGTGCGAGTCACGTCATTGGTCAGGCTACTGCGTACGAGTACTCCGTACAAGTTGGAAGCACGCAGTACGAGCACATGTACAAAGTATTCATCTCGTACGAACTCGTACTCGTGCCACGAATACTTCGTACGTAGGTAGGTGCAGTAAAAGTCAGTCAGGTGCAGTAAATCAGGCACACCGCTGTGAAGAAGAATTCGGGAAGAAAGCTCGGGGAAGAAAACGCAGACAGCCTCGGGAGGACTCTCGGAGGACAAGACGTTACAAGACAAGTACGAGTGCTGTCGTAGGCGCAGGCGCAAAAAAAGTAGCAATATGCAGTCATATGATTGGCAGGCGTGGGAGACAGCAGGGCCGATGGTGTGCGGAAGCAAGATGGGCACGGAAGGGGGACCGGAAGGGGACCACGAGCGGCGTGTCGAGACGACACGAGCGAAAAATAGAGGGGTGGCCCTAGTCAGCCCGTGGTACGAGTACAAGCCGCGTCAAGTGGATACCGTGGTGGATATCGTTCGGGTGGGGGGAGATAAGGAGCGTGCTGTGTGGTAGGAAGAAGGAACAAAAAGGCAGCACAATTCGAGGCCTGGCCATGGCGCTGGCTCTTCCTCTGCATTGATCGTCTATGAGTAAGAGTACGAGTATGAATCACGAAGGGTATTTGAAGGAACCAGTTATCATATACGAGTCAGCGAGAGCGAGCAGGCTGAGTCCTATCCGTAAATTACAAATATCTTTCAATTGACAAAAAGTTCCCCGGATCACACTAAGAAAACAAATCACGAAAATACGCACATGGCCGTTGAAACGGGGTACTCCGTAGTGTCCGTGGGCCGTCTACGGAGTAGCCGTAGCCTAGGTCTTTTCATCTGCTTTCGGCTTATTTGGGCGCTATTTTCTAGTGTTTGTACGGTAATACTCGTCAATACCAGTTATGCTTGCACAACTCGAGCAGAGGAAGGAGCTCCAACTAACTAACTCGGAGTTTGTGTAGCTTGAACAAGTACAGTATTTCCGCTGGTCACACTATGCGAAAGAAAGCACCCTGCATACGGGGTACGATACCAGTACGATACTCTGTACGATTCAGCATGTGCTCCATACTCTCGTATGCACAGTACGAGAAAGGGGATCCGCAACGCGGCGTGACCCCCACCCAGTCATCAACATGAGCCATGCAGCCGCAGGAGGACAGACAGCAAAAGAACGGCCAATGTCGACGAACAAACAACCCCTTGCTCGAAAAAAGGATGTGATTGTGCCCGCGAGACAACAAAGCAGTACGAGTACGAAACAAGGCTGTCTATTTGACAAAGAACGAGACGACCCGCAGAGGCTGAGACATGCCACGGGGATGCTTATCTTTCGGAAGCAGAACGGCCACCCGGTAGCTGAAGTGTTTATGCATCTGTACGGAGGCGAGACTCTGGCGACGTGTTGAGTTGAGTACGGATGCAGTACTCGTACTCTTAGAGAGAGAGTCAGAGCGTGGGGCTGGACGCCGCGTGGGCGACATAGGCCAAGGACAACAGCGGCTCTACAAGCAAGGAGTACTCGTACAGCTGTTCGTACAGCCGAAAGGACGCACAAGCAAGGTACAGGATAACAGCCGTGAACAGGTCATGATGCACGGGCGGAAAAACGTTATGCAGAAAAGGGAGCAGGCAACGTCAATCAAGGCTGTTGTTTTTCTACGGGAACGGCTCGATACGAGTACGGGTACTCTCCCAAGTGCTCGTGCTCCGTACGACAACCCGAAGCGTGGGATGAAAAACAAACAAGGGCTACTTGTACTCCATACTCGCACTTGCTCTATGGAGAAACGCACGTGAAAGAAGCGAAAAGCTTGATGGGCTGACGCGAGAGGCTGAGTGGGAGTCCAGGGCCAAGATGAGATGAGGCTTGGGGGAGAGTACTCCGTACTCGTCGATATGGAGTCCGGAGAGCGGATGCGTTCCGCACAAAGTGGGAGGGAAAACAAAAAAAAAAAAGACAAAAAAAAGGCTTTGATCTTTGATCGAGATCATGTTCTCAGGGATTTCGGCACTGGTCCGGCCGGACTGGCTTGCTCGCCACCCGACGTGGATACGATGATACGTGGGAGGTCGATGAGTGCTACGGAGCACGGCGCTTTCGTCCCGGGGACGAGTCAGAATGTGCTGTAAGAGTCAACAGGGCCAGCGATGTT
The DNA here is from genome assembly GCA_029299015.1 of Ophiostoma montium. Lineage (NCBI taxonomy): Eukaryota > Fungi > Ascomycota > Sordariomycetes > Ophiostomatales > Ophiostomataceae > Ophiostoma > Ophiostoma montium. Next base: position 43,384 of record JANSMC010000101.1, read on the forward strand.
TTATGACGCCATTGATCACGAGTTGTTGAGTGGGTTTGCTGCTCTGTACCGTCACCTGCTGCAGTCTCTAGACCAGCTTGCAATGCCTCTGGTTCATATCTCTGCTTCCTTCTTTCGTGCTCAGCGGCTCCGGTCCATCCAACACCGTCAGCCTCAAACGGCACCGACTGAGCCGTGGCCATTTTGATCTATTATTTATTTCTATGCATGCAGACAGAGTTGCAAGTACAAAGTAGAGTATGAGTACGGAGTATCCCCTTGACCGCGAGAATAGGACGTTTTTTGTGGAGTTTTGTTGACTTCGCGATACTCCATCTAAATTGCTATCACATGATCGCCGTCGGTTTTGGCTGTGTTTCCGGGGGGTACTTACTTTACGGTACAAGTCCGTACGTATTGACATGTATTTATGGTCCGTGAACAAGGGTTTGAGCCAATAGTAACTGCGGCCACAAAAAACGTCCTATTCTCGCGGTTAAGGGGATAACCTCTACGGAGGATGAGTACTCGTACTCCTACGGTAGCCCCACTTCTTTTGGCACCTTTCCGGGCTCTTACCGCTTTATTCCTCGCCCGAACCCCCCCAGCCTTTTTTTTTCCTCTTGCCCTGTCGTCGTAAGACCATCGTATCATATCGCCTGTACCGAGGCCTGTACTGAGTACGAGTAAAACAGAGCACGGGGCGAGGGGAATATCGTAGATGTGACGGGTCAGAAAAATGAAGGAACGAAGGAAAGAAAAAATAAGTGCGAAAAGAGAAGAGGTCCTGCCAGAATCCAGCAATGCGACATTCCCATCGTTTGTGAGCCGTCATTTGGCCGTGCTGTCTTGACGAGCACTTTTCCTTGTTTGCCAGTCCTTGTGGCCAGTCTTGATTGCACGTCTTGTTTATTTGCCAGTCACTGTTGAGTGTGTTATCTTTCTGCTGGGCGTACAAAGTGCGATTCATCAGTACTCGCACTCTCCTGAGCTGCTTCTCGATGCTTCTTGCGTGGCCCTCGCCGGCTTGTTCCGGCCACTTATTTCCTGCAGCATGGCCACGATCCCCCCCTGTAGAACACGTTGCTCTGCGATAAGATGGGAGATGCGAGCTGATTGGACGGACCCGTCTGTCAGACGGAGGAAGCAGACCTGCAGACAGGAGTGGTTTTTACTCTTTTTTTTTTTTTCATCCCACGCAGAAACGAGGGGCTACGTCGTACGAAGTACAGAGAGAGGGAGGGCATGAAGAAGAGAAAAGGGGCAGCACAAGAGAAGAAGAGAAAGCTCAAATACGGAGTAGATTATCAAGTCGTAAGAATGAGAGATCGCTCGACTAGGATCGCTCCGCGGAAGGCCTGGTCTTTTACCCGGAGGATCAGCTGGCCGAAGCGTCTGCACGCACAGAGCAGGAAATGGCCAGAGATGGCACCAGTCTGAAAAGAGGTTGGAAGCAAAAAAAAAACAAAAATAAAGATAAGGCCAGTAGGAAGTATGATGACAGCTTCCAGGCCAACGGCAATTTACTTCGTACGAGCAACTCGTATTTTTCACGGCGATTCCTCGAGCAGCACTCCTATGGCCGCCACGGCGAGGGCGATGAATGAAACCTCGTTTTGCTTATCTTGCCCATCTCTGTCTTGTCTGGAGCACTGCCTCACTGTTGGGCGAGGCAAGACAAATTGAGATATGACGGAGCATGTGAATGAATGCGATTATAGCTACAAGGCGAGAGAGGCAACAAAAGGCCACATATGCCAGGTTCTGCCTTTTATTCGTTGTCCCAGCCGCCCGTCTCAAGGCTGGCAGTGCGGGTAAATATGTACCTTTTGCCTGCTGGGCGGTTAGCGGGTGAATCTAGTGGGCTCTACTGGCTCGGATGCCGGTGTTTGGACTTGGTGCAATTGTCTGATTCCCAGGTGAGGCGGAATCGAGCAAACCACGGCGTTGTTGCTGTCGCTGGCCGTATAGAAGTAGTCTGATCGCATAGAAGCAGCGACGAGACAGTCTGATCGCATAGCAGCAGCGACAAAAGCGTAGACAACTCAACGACATCGACGACAGCCAGCATGAGTCTCAGTGCCAACGTCGAGGCGCTGCTGGAGATGTACTCCAAGTGCCTCGGCCTGCTGCATGTATCCAAGAGCTCCAAGAGCTCCAAGAGCTCCAAGGGTTCCAAGGACTCCAAAGCCTTCAAAAAAAAAGGTGTCACTGCCACTGCATCTGCATCCCGCACGGCCGACGCGGGCCAGTCACAGCTCGCCCACGCGCTGCAGTCGGACCGTGCCGAGGTCGAGCGGGCGTTTTCGACACGGCTCAGCGAGTCGGGCACGCGTCTCGCCAAAGGCGACGGTGAGTTCAGGGCATATGTGCATCTAGACTTGCGACCACGATGCCTAACAGACGGACAGCCCGCTCGCGATCGGCACTGCGTCGCATCGTGCACCGACTGACGGCCACGCTGGCCACCCTCTGCGGCCGGGGCCGTCCAGATGCCGCCGCCGGCATAGCCAGTGCCCACGAGAGCCTGCTCGACTATGATGCGCTGCGGGCGCTGTCCAGTGCCTCGCGCGTCGGGGCCATCCACGCCATCGACGACTTGTCGGTGCGGCTCAAGCAGCAGCCCAGTCAACGTGTGAGTGGCACAACCAAGGCAGTTGAGGCGGCACCAAGCCGTGAGAAACCGACCAAGACCAAGACACCTGCTCAGCCCAAGACGTCAGGTCAGCCCAAGATATCTGGCCAGTCCAAGGCATTTAGCCAACAGAAGGCATCTAGCCAACCCAAGGCATCTAGCCAACCCAAGATCAAGACATCTGTCCAGCTTGAAAGCAAAACAAGATCATCTCTGCCGACGGCTGCCAGCAAGAGCAAGAGCAAGAATGCCAACCAAAAGAAGCGATCAGAGCCATCAAAAACAAGCCACCGCAGCAGACCCGACGCCTCGGCCCAGCCAATACAATGCGCACAGGCGTCGACGCAGACATCCTGTCACGGCAGTGCCGGCAGTCTTGTCAGCGGAAGCACAGCCAAGGCAGGGCCACTGCATGTCCTGTCCGACCGCTCCCGACACCCGGCAAGAGCCATTTCCATGCTGTCTTCCTCGTCGGCGAGCACCCGGCTCGGCGAGATACCCCCGCACAAGCTACAGCGTCGGCACGCAACTGCACCGCCGCATGCCAGCGGCACCGACCCGGACCCGGAGCACTGCCACATCCGACCGGCGTACCCCATGCGGCCGCTCTGGGTGCCCGAGGGCGACAAGGGCGACGGGAAGAAGGGCAAGAAAGGGTTTTGGGGTGGAAAGCGTAAAGGCAGCAAAACGCAGTAGTAGCTGTAATTTTGTAGTACTTTTGTACGTTTAACATTTTGAGAACCGCTGGTCGGTCTCTTACAGCTTTACAGCAGCAGCAAAGATGACATAAGCCACCAAAGTTGTGTTGAATAATTACATAACCCAAACGGACGAATGAAAAAATTACAATGGCCGAGTCCCCACCGAAACTGCCCCTCTCCGCCTTTGCAGGTCGCACGCCGCCACGGCCACGACCACTGATCGACGACACACCACGACGCCCGACTATACGACAAACGACATCGGTCGACCCAGAGCTGGAATACTTATTCCCATTGTCTCACACAACACGACAAGCTTGATCGACTGCAAGCAAGGCATGGACCGCAGATAAGGAGGCAATTTTATAGCTCCCCGCCCGACCTCCTCGACCTTACTCGACCACCTCGACCTCTGCAACCCACCCCCCCCCCCCAAAATCATCATGGCTGCCGTCAACGCCCTCAACTCGCTGCTGCGCGGCGCGTCCATCGAGGACCACGACGAGGCCCTCAAGATTGCCAACGCGGCCATCTCGGCACCCGGCCCGACAGACAGCGCCGAGAAGCTGACGGCCCAGCACGCCAAGGTGGTGGCGCTGCTCAACCTGGACCGGTTCGACGACGCCCTGCGCATCATTGCGGCGGGCGGCGATGCGCTGGCCGCGCGCTGCGTGCTGGAGCATGCCTACGCTCTTTATAAGACGGGCGATCTTGCCAAAGCCGCCACCATTGCCGTGTCATCGGCCACAGCCTCTGCCTCTGCCTCTGCCTCTGCCTCTGCCTCTGCCACACGCCCCCTGCAGCACATTGCGGCCCAGGTGGCGTACCGCGCCGAGGACTTTGACCGCGCGGCCGCCCTCTATGCGGAGCTGACACCCGCGGCCGCCGAGGCCGGCGAGGAGCCCGACGTGCGCGTCAATGCGCTGGCGACATCGGCACAGCGGTCGTGGCAGGGCCGCGGACAGACGACGGTGGCGGCGGGCCAGGACGCGCAGCTGAACGCGGGGCGGCGCGAGGACCTGGAGTCGTTTGAGATGGCGTACAACGCGGCGTGTGCGGCGCTGTCGCGCAACGACGTGGCGCGCGCCATTGTGCTGCTGCGGCACGCGCAGATGCTGTGCGACGGGAGCGACGAGCTCAGCGACGACGACAAGCGCGCCGAGCGGCTGCCGATTCTGGTTCAGCAGGCGTATGCGCTGACGCGGGCCGGACGCCACGACGACGCCGCCACGGTGCGCGCCGCCATTGCCGCCGACGCCGCGGCCTGCGAGGGCGCCGCGCAGATTGTCGCCGCCACCAACAGCGTCGTGGGGCAGAACGCGGCCCTGGGCACGACGACGACGACGACCACCACCACCACCACCACCATCAACCCATATGTCGTGCAGCGGCAGCTCGAGACGGCCCTGCCGCCACCGCCGACCGGCAGCGACCGCCTGTTTGCACACCAGATCCGCATCCTGCGCCGCAACCAGTACGCCGTCGAGCTGCAGTGCTACAAGTTCAAGGGCGTGCTGGCGCGCACGGCCAAGCAGCAGAAGCAGGACCTGGAGGCTGCCAGCGACAACTCGGCTACTGCTGCCGCCACCGCCACGCTGCCGGCCACCGTCGACCTCGGCATCTTTGGCGCCGCTGCCAAGGCCGAGCTGCAGACCGGCAAGGAGGCCCTGCGCCGTATCCTGCCGCTGCTCGAGCACCGTCCCGACGACATTGGCCTCGTGCTGACCGCCATCCAGCTGCAGCTGCAGGCCAACAACGCCGAGGCCGCGCTGGGCCTGCTCGAGGCCTTTTTTCAGCGTGCGGACGCTTCGTCGTCGTCCGCTGTCCGCTTTGCCCCCGGTCTTGTCGCCCTCGCCGTCGCTCTCTACACGCGCCAGGGTCGCTACACGGCCGTCCGCACCGAGCTGCGCAAGGCTGTCGCCTACTGGCAGACCTTGGCGACCTCGTCTTCCTCGAGTTCCTCTTCTTCATCGCCCTCCTCCTCCTCCACCTCCTCCTCACAAACACCGGCTTCGCTGCTGCGTGCCGCCGGCGTCGAGCTGCTGCGCTCGCCCCATCCGGCCGATCAGGCCACGGCCGCGTCCGCCTTTGAGCTGCTGCATGCCGCCAACCCGGGCGACCGCATCGCCATTGCCGGCCTCGTCGCGTCACTGTCCGCAGCGGCGTCAACACCTGCACAGGCCGAGCGCCAACAGAAGCTGGCAGCCTCCCTGACGCCCGTCGACCAGCTGACCCAGGGCGTCGACGTGGCCGCGCTGCTCCAGGGCAGTGTGGCCACCATGACACCGCGTGTCGCTGGCGTTTCTTCTGCTGCTGCAAGCAAGAAGCGTGCTGCCCCTGCCGGATCTGAAGCTGAAGCTGCGCCGTCGTCAAAGAAGGCCAAGACAGGCACCAACACCAAACCCGCCACACTATCGCGTCAGGCCAAGAAGCTGCAGCGCAAGGCCGCCGCCGCCGGCGACGACGCCGCGTTTGACGTCAACAAGAAGCTGGACCCGGAGCGGTGGCTGCCCCTGCGCGACCGCAGCTCGTACCGCCCGCCCAAGGGCAAAAAGGGCAAGCGGCGCGGCGACGCGGCCACGATGCAAGGCGGCGTGGTCAAGGAGGAGGAGACGCTGGCGCTGGCGGGCGGAGCCGGGTCGGTGCGCGTGGAAAAGGCGCCGCAAGGGCCGAGCAGCAGTGCGGCCGCCAAGAAGCGGAAGAAGGGCAGGAAATAGGCGGGCGGGCAGGCAGGCAGGAAGGACAGGGCAGAAAAAAATGGCAGGAAATAGACATGAAAGTAAAAAGGACCAATTTATTGTGTATTTTACGTGTCAATGAGCCGAAATAATCAGATGGACCAGAACGCCTATTGAAAAGAAAATATGGAAATAAGGAGAGAGAAAAGTAGAACGACACGAAAAAAGAAAAGAAAAGGAAAAGGAACAGAAAGAAAGAAATGTCACACAGTCAACGCAAACATGAGAAGAAATATGCAGCCAACCAAAAATATATCCAATACCCATTATCAAAAAATAAAGAACCCGAAAACAATCCGCCTAATCCAAAAATGTAAACAGGTTCGTGTGCAGCACATTCATGGCACGCGTAGCATCGTCGGCGTCAATGACGCACGAAATGTTGATCTCACTGGCACCTACGGTTGTTAGTCGGCCGTCAATCAAGTACAATCATAAACCAAAAAAAAAAAAAAAAAAACTTACCCTGCGAAATCATCTCAATGTTGATGTCGTGCTCGCCGAGCGTCGAAAACATCTTGCCCGACATGCCAATCATGTTCTTCATGTCCGCCCCGACGACACTGACTATAGCCATGCCGTGCAGGAGGCTGACATCGCCCACGTCGCCCAGGTCCTGCGCCGCGCGCTCCAGGTTCATGTCCGACACGTCCGGCGCGTGAATCGCCATCGACACGTGCACCTCGCTCGTCGCAATCAGGTCCACCGAGATGTGGTGCCGGTCCAGCACCGAAAACACCCGTGCCAAGAAGCCGTGCGCGATGCTGCGCTTGTTGGACCGTACGTTGAGCACCGAGATCCGGTCCTTGATCGTCACCGCCGTCGGTCGACGCGGCGTCAACCGCACCCCCGCAGCCACAACAGTCGGCGGACTCAGCAAGCCGTTGGCGGCCGCAGTCGTGGTGACGGTGGCACTGGTGGCAGCATTGGTGGCGTTGGGGCCACCGACAAAACTGCCGCGAGCTGACCGCTGCAGCTGCTGCCCCGGGGCGTGGACGGGGTCCGGCAGCACAATCGTGCCGTTGCCGCGCGGATTCTTGACGTTCTTGATGCGCACCGGGATCGGCGGCGTCGCCTTGATCACCTGGTCCATCGTCAGGTGGTGGATGACCTCGGAGCCGTAAAACGTCAGCTCGGCCGCCTCCGACGGCGTGATCGACGGGATCAGCCGCGCCGTCGGCACCTTGCTCGGGTCCGCCGTGAAGATGCCGTCCACCTCCTTCCACACCTGCAGCTCGCGCGCCTTGAGCCCGACCGCCACGAGCGCCGCACACAGGTCCGTGTAGCCGCGGCCCACGTCGCCGTCCACCAGGCTGCCCGGCACATTGCCAAAGAAGCCCGTCACCACCGGCACCTTGTCGCCGCACGCCGCAATCTTCCTGGCAAAGACCGCCGCCGCCTCGTTGTAAAAGACCGTGTCGAGCCGGTCGTGCTTGTGGTCCGGGCTGCCCGTGCCCGAGTGCAGCGCGTCGGCCAGGTCGACGTACTCGGCCGCCACCTGGTGGTCGCGCAGCACATACGCCATGAACCGGCAGCTCAGCTTCTCGCCAAAGCTGATGACGCGGTCCTTGCTGCGCGCATTGACCTCGAGGTTGAAGCGCTTAATGGCCGTGACGTACTCGGCCAGCTCGCCGCACTCGGTCTGAATCTCCTGGCACAACGTCTTTCGCAGCTCGGCGTCCGCCACACTCGCCTCGGCCGCGGCAACATGCTCTGCGCAAATGTCCTGGATAGCCTGTTGTGCGGTGGCGACGAGTTCGATCTGGGCTGCCTCGTCGCTGAGGGCCATGGCGTGCGCTAGCAGCTGCATGTTCTTGACGACCTCGAGCAGCCGGCTGGTGGTGCCCGTGGCTTTCTTGCCGGCACTGCGGGCCGAGCAGACGACGACGACTTGGTTGGATGACGAGACATATTGCCTGTGCTGTTAGGATCGTTTTCTTCTCTCTCTTCTTTGTCGTGAGAGACAGTCGTGTCGGCGTGTCGTTGTGCCGATATTCGGAATTCGCGTGACTCACCGTACAATGTCTTCGGCGATCTACAGCTGTTAGCACCACGGCACGACGATATAGAATATCCAACAATATAAACAAAGTACACCACGAGCATACGAGCTTCCAGCCCGGCATTGTGACTGACCTTTTCTGGGAATTTGCCAACACTGGTGCCGCCGAATTTCTGGACGACCCAGCCATTGGTTCCCGAGTTCCGTACTACTGGCCGCTCCATGTCGAGATCTGAGCAGCTGTGTCGTTGCTCGGAATAATCACCACACGATCGAGGAGTCAAGCTGAAGGAAACGCCAACGTGGGGAGAGAGAACAATGACGAGGACGACGTGGCAGGCGGGTAGGTGGATGGATGGGACTTCGGGATATTAGAATACTTCGTAGTACTCGTAGGGGCGCAAAATCGGAGGGAAAAGAGTTGGCGAGCTAAAAAGAACAAGAATGGAAAGAGCGTAGTTTCTTCTAAAGTAAGCTTGCAGTTTACAATCGAAAGAGCGTACTTTGTAGTTTCCTCTCTCAAAGGGAGAAACACAAAAGCACTTTACGAGTCGAGTCAATCGACCAAAAGGGCAATGCCGTGAACAGAGTCATTCTACGAGTATGGACCCGCAATAATCCCCAGTGGGGCGGCGAGAAATCGGCAAAATTTTCTGCCCTACGGCTTTGCAGCAATTGTACAAGTTTTTGCCTGCAAACTTAGACAAAACAGTAAGGCGAACAATTTGCAGAAGAAAAGGCACATTCTGATTAAAGACAGTCAATGACTAAAGAGGATAACCGGAGTAATCTTTCGAGGGTTATTCGTCTTGGTGGCGCCTTCCTGGTAGGTGCGATCGCACGATCGTGTTAGCAGGCAGGCGGCAGGCCAGGAGAAGAGCCACCGCTTTGCTGCGGCCCACGTTGGGATCCATCAGGGTGATGTTCCCCGGCCTCGTCTAGAGGCTGTGATCTGTAGGAAGGTGCTACCGCGAGAAGGAAGGAACGACTTAAGAAGGAGGCACAGGATAGGCAGTAATACTGATCGTTACTTCCTTCTTGCAGTCGCACATTCCCACAACAGCACACGAGACCACTAACAAATCGACTAACATGGGGAAACCAGCGAATAAGGACGAGTGGTGGTGCAAGCAATCCAGGAACAGCACGGCACATCGGGGCCGGTCTTTCTGTACTCGTAATTGGTTTGCTCACTGCCGCATTCGGCCGTACTCGACGACGACGACGACCTGTCGCTGTCACCTTTGTCACCAGTATTATGTAATACAAGTACGACAAGAAACGAAGCATCGTCAAACAGGCAACGGAACACATGGCCACAGAGCAGCAGATGGCACCGGAAGCCAAACAATATGATATGGACGAAACGACAATAGAACCAGCAGAAGAACCAGAATCCCGGAAAACAAAACGCAAATCAACCATCTTTAGATGCAACATATCCGAAAAACGACCAAGACGAACAAAAAACGCCTACATGACAACACAGTTCTCCTCCTTGGAGCCACTCTTCTTGATCTTGCTGCTGCTGTTCGTCTTGGCGTGGCCGTGCGGCGGTGCGACCTCCATGGGTGTGCCCTGCCCTTTGCCCAGGCCGGCGCCGCCACCGGCGCCTCCGTTGACAGCTGCGCGGATCACCGACAGTCGCTGCGTCGCCCGCTCGTCGCCGACATCGGCCGCCCGCACATACCACACATTGGCCTCGAGAATATCGCGGCGGCAGCCAATGCCCATCTCCGTGAAGTAGCCTACAGTGTACTGGGCCTTGACAAAGCCCTGGTCGGCCGCGCGCCGCGCCCACTCGTACGCCTCCTCCTCGTCCTTTTCCAGCAGCGGCTCCGCGCCCACCAGGTACCACGCACACAGGCCCATCATGGCCCCGGCGTGCCCGCGCTCGGCCGCGCCCGTGTAAAAGTGCACGCTCAGCGCAGGGTCGCGCGGGCAGTTGAGCCGCCCGTGCTCGTACGCGTCGCCCATGCGGAAGTTGGCGTCGGCGTTGCCCAGCTCCGCCGCCTGCGTAAACAGCTCCGCCGCGTAGCTCTCGTCCTGGAAAATGTCATCGCCGTAGCCCGTCTCGTAGAGGCAGCCCAGCTGGTACGGCGCCGCGTTATAGATCGCGTCGGCCGCCTCCGTCGCCAGCTTCAGCCACTTGATGCCCTCGCGGTACCGCTTCTCGCCCAGGTCGCCCGACAGGCACGCGCGGCCCAGGCGCGTCATCGCACCCGGGTGCCGCTTCGACGCCGCGCTGCGCAGATACTGCACCGCCTTGGCCGGGTCCTTGCGGCACCCCCACGCAAACTCGTAGCACAGCGCCGTGCGGTACGCCGACTCGGCGTGCCCGTGCTTGGCCGCCAGCACAAACAGCGGGAACGCCACGTTGTAGTCCTCCTTGCCCTTGTTGAAGAGGCCCGACGCATACCCGTCCGCCAGGTAGTACTGCGCAAACGGATAGCCCGCGTTGGCCAGCCGCTGCAGGATGCTGCGTGCCTCGCGCACCATCTCATGCGGGTCCACAACGCCGCTGTCCTCGTCCGCCGCCCCCGCCCCCGCCGCGTTCTGCGCCGGCTTGGGCCGCTCGCCAAAGCTCAGGCCCTGCTCCTGCGCCGTCGAGATGAGGAAGACGGCAAACGAGTACTGGATCGACATGTCCGTCGTCTTCTTGACGTTTTGCCGGTACATTTCCAGCGTCTTCTGCACCGACAGCAGCGACGCATTGGAACCGACATTGTGCCGCAGCTGCGCGTTGTCGAGCGTGATGGGCGCCGGCCCGGGCTGCGGATACGGCACGCTGAGCATGTCGGCATACGACACCGGCCGCGTGTCGGGCGACTTGCGCGGCTGCGACTGCGCCGACGGCACGCGGTTTGGCGACCCCTGGCCCGAGTAGGCCGAGTACGACGAGTGCGGACGCGGCAGGGAACCGCGGCGCACTGCGTTGGACGACGGCGTCAGGTGGCGGTTGATGGCACCGCCGGGGCCCGCCAGGAGGTCCGGCGTCGAGCTGGCCGAGAGCCGCGGAGCATTGCTCTCGTTGGGGTACTGCAGCTGCGGTATGGCCTCGGAGCCGGAGACGGAGCCGGCGCTGGCGTGTGGTGGCGGCGGCGTCGGTGCGGCGGAAGACTGTGGCGTGCCATCATCATCGTCGTTGTTGTTGCTGTTGTTGTTGTCGTGGGCGTATGGTGACGGCATGGGCATGGGTGCGGGCGTGGCGGACGGCGACGAGAGGTCCGAGGCGGGCTCGTCCAGCCGCGGCGACGGTGCGGGCGGCGGCGACAACGGCAGCTCGGGCAGGTCCTGTATGGGCATCTGCTGCAGGTGCATCGTGCGCGAGACGGGCGACCTTGACGTGGCCGCTGGCACGGGGGCTGTGATGGCGGCCATGGTGGGTGGGAATGTGCCGGAGAGCACCTTGGCTCTGCCGCTGCAGACGGCTGGCCACAAGGGTTTAGGCGAGCACTCGGCGTAGGACAGGGAGACGGTGAGACGGAGCGGTGAGCCGGTGAAACGTGCAGGCAGTAACAAGAACCGAGCGAGAAGGATGAAGAAAGGAAGCGAGGCAAAAAAAGAGAAAAAAGAGCGAGGTGAGGCCAAGAAGGCGGACGTGCAGAAGCTCTGCAAACAGGGTTCTGTCGTATCCAAGAACGGACACGAGGAGACAAAAAGGGGAGGCAAGCAGCCCAAACACCACTAGACAAGAGAATCAAAGAAAAATGTGAGGGGAAGAAAGGACAAGGGTGAGGGGAAGCGATCGAGGTCAAAAGTCAAAAGAGGTCGAGATGTTAAAATCAAATAGTAGAATTAAAGAGGAAGGTGTGACGACGGACCAGGCGTCTCCAACAGGCGTCACAGTGGCGTCTTTTCGCTAGTCCCCACTAACTCCGTCCATCTTCCGCCTATCCGTGGTCGTATTTTAGGGGCTCAGGGCCTGATTCGAGGTAGCCTTGCCGGCCGCGAATGCTGAGTAATACGTTTTGTTTCCACTGGAGAGAAACGTCGAAGGAGAAAAAATAAGACGAAGCACCTAAGAAGAAGCTGAGCTGAGACTACGAGTGCACCAGCAAAAAAAGGTCACCAGATCAATCGGAGCATGCAGACGGCAGAGCTGAGGCAATGCGGTGTAGAGTACGATAGATGCAGTAAAGCCAATGCAAGATGCAAGGTATGACGCAACAACGCTGCAAGATGAGCATCGTACAACGAGAATTGCATCAGGGTAGCAGATTTGGTCAGGGTACGAGTACGATACTACTGAGCACGAGCACATTGTACTGAGTGCGTATTCAATACTCGGTACTCGTACGAGCAGCGTGGGAGTGAAAGGCTCTCATAAAAGAAATGAAAGGATGCAAGCAATTAATGACGTAAAATATCAAAAGGCGGAGAACAGCACGAGCCGGAGGCCAGAGATTAAGGGGCAGGCCAGAACCAGTAAGACAGCATCAGAAGGGCACGCGATGCACAGCTCTCGCTGAGTGGTAAAGGTACGAGTACGAGTAATCAGTACGAAATATGTTATGAGGTTGGACGCGAGCGAGCCTCCGCCGAAGGATGCACAGGTGCTGCAGCCAACCGCCAGAAACGGTTAACACCCATTCTCAAAAGTTTCCGACCGTCCATCACTTCTCCAGGTTCTCCAGGTTTTTCCACTAGCCGTCCAGCCATGCCCGCGTATCATACGAAGTACTCGTACGGAGTACTCATTGCTGTTCTTCGCGTATCAGCAGGGCAGATATGCAATACGCTGCCAGGAAGCAGTCACTCATCCAGTGTAGTGATCGGGTAAATGCATCCTGCGCTTCTGACAGATCGTCTTCAATAAACACTACCCCGTACGCCGTAGTCATGCTGTGACAAATGCCAAGACAAAAGCCTCTGAAGGATGATGGTACCGAGTACGGAGCAGAAAGATGAAAAGCCTAATGTGATTGCAAAATTCAGTATTTCACAGCTACGGAGTACTCGTACGGACATCCGAGAATCATTGTATTCACGATGTTGACAATACTCTACGAGTACTAGATCACCTAGATCCATTTCCTTGCGAGATTGTCCAGAATACGACATGTTACCATCTACGAGCTGCAGTACGTCATAATTCCATTTGAATATCATTGATTAACAGTCCTAATCGATTGCAAGTTTCAGCAAAATGACGGCATGTATGCAACTGTCTCTCTCTGTTTCTACGCGAAATAGCGTACCTGTCGCAACATGACAAGGCGAGCACTGTTGGCATGTGGCCGTTGAATACTAGTTCAAGAATAAGCTTAAACGGTGATGATCAAATCGGTCATTCTCTTTGTTCCCATCAAATGCCAAAGCAAATAGTGCCCGTTTACTAACGTACGAAGGAAATACAAAGTACGACTACTTGTACGAGTGTACGTACGAGTAGGCGACAGAAACTCGTCACCTATCGACTGAGCTCACCGCATTTCCCGGTACCCGAAACGAGTCCTCATACGGGATACTCCGTATTGTTACGAAGCAACTGAAGTGCACAGTATCCCTCCACGGAGCACTGTTGATTCGGAGGCCATATACGGCCTAGCCCCTCCGTTCACTAGACGACCTCGCTAGCCAACCTCGTATTCAGCAGGCTAGTGCCCCGGGCCGAAGGTCACGCACAACGCACTGTATGGAGGATGGCAAGCTGGGGAAGCTAAAAATAAACGCTCGGGACACCCGTACGAAGGCAAATAGTGCTGTTTATTTTTTATTTTTTTAGGTAAGGGTCTTCGGCCTTGTTTTCTGCACCTGTACAAACAAAGAAAGAGGGACCAGCAAGCAAAAATTCATTCCGTGCTCGTATTTGCACCCCGCCCCTATTCTCTTTTCTTGCAAGTGCCATCACGGAAACTCCATCTCATACTCGTAGAGAAAGAGCGACTGTGTGGTCCATCGCGCCTCCCCAGTTGCCACCCTATCCGTACTCGTAGAGCATAATGCAACTTCCGTACTGAGCATGACCGGTCGGTCGCGACTGCTCTTTGCGACAGTAATCGAGCATCGTGGTTATTTGTCCTTTTTGTGTTGTATCCCCAAGTGAAATCCCCTCGTTTTCTTTTTCTTCCTACTGTGATATCTTCAGCTTGATCCTGTTGCGTTGTTCGCTTCTGTCTCGCACCACCGTTTGGCTCGCCGAACAACACCATCTCACCTTCATCGCCTCAACCACTCACCACCCTAGTCCGTCGCCAGTACGACAACGCTGCACCGCTACGTTTCGCTTTCTACAAAGTACCCGTACGAAATACTAGCATTGCCAACTTCTTCAAGCCGTTCCTCCTGGCTGCTTCCTCAGAGTCAAAACAGTCGACGCCATCAGCCTCGCTTGGGTCTTTCTTTACTTGTACTCGTAAATTCAAGACCGCTCTGTTCCAAGCAACCCGCCAACAATACTCGTACACCATCCAACAACACCGACAACTGCATCGTCGATACGGCGGCTCACTCCACTGCATGCGCTTTTTCCTGTTGCTCTGCAGCGAATCGGCTTGGCGCAAATCGGCCGTCTCCTGAGAAACACAGCTCTGGCACCACAACGTTTGCGGCGGGACCACTCTACCGTGTACTCGTATCCACTGCCCAGCACAACCTTCCACTCCCCCTCAGCTGCTCCTTACAATAGCTGCAGTGAGACAGGCCTGTTCACTTTTGGCCTGGCCCGTTTCTTCCCTCCCGTCATTCCAAACTTTCTTTCTCCGTCTTCCTCCTCTCCTTCGGCATCCACGCTTCGTGTACAGCCCGCTCGCTTGTACACATTTTGTCATTTTTTACTTCTTCCGCTTACATGCGTTTTGTTGTTTGACTCCTCACATCATATACACGCTCGTTGTTTGCCATTGTTCTGTTGGCACGGCGCTTGATCGCATCGTCAAGTACTTGGTTGCTTTTGTTTACTTTGGTCGCCCAGTGCCCTCACAGCCGCACATCCCTCGCTCGCTCTTCTCGTCCCTCGCACCAGTCCTCACCCAGTCGGGTTCGCAATTCCCATCTGCTCCGAAAGGGTGATTTCTCTCCAGTCTGCTCCCGTGTTGGCCGGCGTTGTGTTGGCATCGTTGCCTAGGGGTTTGCGACCGTTGCTCCGCTCGCTAGTCGCCAAGACTAACAACGCGGCTTGACCACAAGGCCATGTCTTATTCCGACGGCCCGGGCGCCCGCCCGGCATACCCGTCGAGCGATGCGTACCGCCAGTCGCCCGCCCGGCGCAAGCGTGCAGACGATGTCGAGACCGGAGGCTACGCCCCCATCGAAGGCAGATACCATCACGGACCAACCGACACGGCCAGAGGCCACGAAGAAACTGCCGAAAGCCTTCCGCTCAGCACTTCCAACGACCAGGCCGGAGCCGCTGCCGACCAGACCCCACGCTTCCAAAGAAAACGGAGCCTGATCCGGCCAGAGCGCAACCGGATAGGCAAGGACCATCCCAACTACCACTACCGCAAACATGCCGCCAACATGAACACCATTCCTTCGACGACAGGAAACGACCCCATCCTCGAGGACCTGGACGGCACAACAGAGACGTACGGTGCCGGCGACGATAGCATTTCAAATGCTTCACATAGCCCTCACGTCGTCAGCAGAAGTCGCACAAACAGTGACGAGGTGGTTGAGAAGGTCCGGGAGCAGGCCCGCGAGAAGCGAACTCGGCGACGACGCTCGTCTGCTGCTCATGGCAAGCACGGCAAGTCTGGAAAGTCGGGCAAGTCGGGCCCGCCCAGAAAAGGCGGCAAGCGTCCGCAGAAGACAGTCGAGAATGTCCGGCCCCCGAGTTTGTGGAACGTGTACTGCGCCATCATCACGTTTTGGTGCCCCGACTTTGTGCTCAAGGCCTGCTGCAGGAAGGTGGCCAAGGAGCAGCAGCGCGCTTGGCGTGAAAAGATGGGCCTGATCAGCATCATTCTCGTCATCATGGCATGTGTCGGTTTCCTGACGTTTGGCTTCACGCAGGTCGTCTGTGGCGACCCCAGCCTCCGCCTGCGTGTCAATGAGGTGGACAGCAGCTACATGATTTTCCACGGCGTGGCCTACGACCTGAGTACTTCGAAGCACCCGGCGGCCGAGGGCATCGCAGCAGGCAGCAATGTGCTCTACGACCTATCTGAAAAGCACGGTGGGCAGGACGGCAGCTTCTTGTTCCAGAACGTCAACGGCAAATGCAAGGATCTCATCAAGCTGGCCCCCAACTCGGATGTGCCGACCGACTCCAGCAACAACCTGGCCTGGTACTTTCCCTGCAACACGTTCAACCAGGACGGCTCCAGCTCGGTCAACCTGACAGTTCCGCACTACCTGGGCTACGCCTGCCACACCACAGCCGCATCCCGCAGCACCTTTTACACGGAGCTTCATAGCACGGCCGACGTGTACTACACCTGGGACGACATCAAGAACAGCTCGCGGAACTTGATTGTGTACTCGGGCAACGTGCTCGACTTGAATCTGCTGCACTGGTTCAACGAGGACGAGGTCGTCATTCCCGACCGGTTCAAGGAGCTGCGCGACAACACGACGACGGCCAACAAGGCCGTGCGTGGCCGTGATGTGACGCACATGTTCCAGTCGCACGGCGACAAGAAGGTTGCGCAGTGCCTTGAAGAGATCATCAAGGTCGGCACGGTCGACACGGAAACGGTCGGCTGCATTGCGTCCAAGGTCGTTCTCTACGTGTCGCTGGCCCTGATTCTGTCTGTTGTGGCCGCCCGCTTTGTGTTGGCGCTCATCTTCCAGTGGTTCCTGAGCAAGCAGTACGCTGCTGCCAAGACTTCGCAGTCGTCGGACAAGCGCAAGCGCAACCAGCAGATCGAGGACTGGACCGAGGATATCTACCGCGCGCCCACCCGCATTCCTGGCGACATTGGCAGCAGTGTCGCTGGAGCCAGCTCCGACCACAACAGCAAGCGCAGCAGTTTCTTCCCTACGACGTCGCGCTTCTCGACGCTGGAGGCGGGCGACCGCATGTCGCGCATGCGCAACGGACCGACGACCATGGCCAACCAGAACATGAGCTTCCAGAACCAGCACCACCACTCCAACTCTGTCTACAACCAAGGCAACGAGAGCCACAGCAGCATGATCCGGTCGGCCGCCTACGGCAGCCACTCGACCCCAACGGACGGTCCCGCAGGCTTTATCCATGAGGCTGTTGTTCCGCAGCCGCCGTCAGACTGGATGCCGTTTGGCTTCCCGCTCGCACACGCCATCTGCCTTGTGACTGCCTACTCGGAAGGCGAGCTTGGTATCCGGACGACGCTCAACTCGGTTGCCATGACGGACTACCCCAACAGCCACAAGGTTCTTCTCGTGATCTGTGACGGTATGATCAAGGGTAAGGGCGAGCTCATGTCGACGCCCGACATTGTGCTTAGCATGATGAAGGACCTTGCGGTGCCGGCGGACGAGGTCGAGGCGTTTTCGTATGTTGCCGTCGCAAGCGGTGCGAAGCGCCACAACATGGCCAAGATCTATGCCGGCTTCTACGACTACGGAGCCAAGTCGTCGATTCCCGTGAACAAGCAGCAGCGCGTGCCGATGATGGTCATTGTCAAGTGCGGCACGCCGGACGAAGCGAAGAAGTCAAAGCCGGGCAACCGCGGCAAGCGCGACAGTCAGATCATTCTCATGTCGTTTTTGCAAAAGGTCATGTTTGACGAGCGCATGACGGAGCTCGAGTACGAAATGTTCAACGGCCTGTGGAAGGTGACGGGCATCTCGCCCGACTTTTACGAAGTGGTGCTGATGGTGGACGCGGACACCAAGGTGTTCCCCGACAGTCTGACGCACATGGTGTCGGCCATGGTCAAGGACCCCGAGATCATGGGCCTGTGTGGCGAGACCAAGATTGCCAACAAGCGGGCGTCGTGGGTGTCGGCGATCCAGGTCTTTGAGTACTTTATCTCGCACCACCTGTCCAAGTCGTTTGAGTCGGTGTTTGGTGGTGTGACGTGCTTGCCCGGCTGCTTCAGCATGTACCGCATTAAGGCGCCCAAGGGTGCACACAACTACTGGGTGCCGATCCTGGCGAACCCCGATGTCGTCGAGCACTACTCGGAGAACGTCGTGGACACGCTGCACAAGAAGAATCTGCTGCTGCTGGGCGAGGATCGCTACCTGACGACGCTGATGCTGCGGACGTTCCCGAAGCGCAAGCAGGTGTTTGTGCCGCAGGCCGTGTGCAAGACGACGGTGCCGGAGGAGTTTATGGTGCTCCTGTCGCAGCGGCGGCGGTGGATCAACTCGACGATCCACAACCTGATGGAGCTGGTGCTGGTGCGCGACCTGTGCGGCACGTTCTGCTTCAGCATGCAGTTTATGATTGGCGTTGAGCTGGTGGGCACGCTGGTGCTGCCGGCGGCTATTGGCTTCACGTTTTACGTGGTGATCATCTCGATTGTGCACTCGCCGCCGCAGATCATTCCGCTGGTGCTGCTGGGCCTGATCCTGGGTCTGCCGGCGGTGCTGATTGTGCTGACGGCGCACTCGTGGTCGTATGTGGTGTGGATGCTGATCTACCTGCTGTCGCTGCCGGTGTGGAACTTTATCCTGCCGACGTATGCGTTTTGGAAGTTTGACGACTTTTCGTGGGGCGACACGCGCAAGACGGCGGGCGAGAAGACGCGCAAGGCGGGCATTGAGTACGAGGGCGAGTTTGACAGCAGCAAGATCACGATGAAGCGGTGGGCCGAGTTTGAGCGTGACCGGCGGGCACGCAGCCAGTACTGGCCGTCGCGGGACAGCGTGGCGGTGCCGGTCAGTGTGCAGGGCAACGGCGTGTGGGCGAGTGCGCCGCCGCCACATCACCAGCAGTTTGACGAGTACTACTCGGATGCGTGAGATAATGTCTGATGTTTTGTATTTAGCATTGCGTGGGATTGATGATTTGTTCTAATTTGGTTTTGTTCTTTTCTGTTTTCTGTTCTATCTCTTTTATGAGCAAAAGTGCAGCCATATATTAACTAATATTTTCATGACTTCAGTCCCGGTGAATAGTATTTGTTCTATTGTTTTATTTGTTCTTTCTATTATGTTGGCAAACGCACAACTATATTATTTGATATTTTCTTGACGTCAGTCGCTGTGAAAATTATTTTGTTCTGTTTTGTTTTATTTTGTATGGCTGCTTTTATTATTTGGTATTCTCTTGACGTATACTAAGATGTCAATTTGTTGCATAGATTTCCGACATTTCATACATTCCGGTTCAGTTGATTATTATTTCACACTATTATTCAATGTCAGTTTCATGTAAGAGTCTTGCCAATGATCAATTTCTTCTATCTGGTCTATTGAATCAAAATGTGCGTCTAAAGTATTCTAAAATATGTGTCTTGCTTGGCAAGTTGACGGTTTTGAGACAAGCAGTGTCAGAACTTGGTCACCTTACAGCAGAGGGCTGGGCTGCAGGCTGGTGAAGTCGGCGTTGAGCCAGCCGGGCGACGTGCACACGGTGTCGGCAGTGCGCATCTTGACGCAGCGCAGGCCCGAGACGATGACGGAACCGGTGGCCTCGAACTTGCGCGTGGTCTGGCCGGCACAGGCGGTCTCAATGACCGTCAGCTTGCCGGCGCCGATACCGGGGAGCGTGGCGTTGACCGAGATGGTGTTGACGCGGGCAGCGGGGGTCCAGATGAAGGAGACCAGGGGGTCGGTGCAGGCGTAGCGGCTGGCCAGGCTGGTGCGGTTGGCCGTCAGGGACACGGACGAGGCGTTGACGACGCAGTCGGTGTCGATGCCGGTGGCAGCGTTGGCGTAGTGGAAGGCAATGTACGACGAGCTGGCGTTGCGGGCGGGCGTGCGCGACGCGAAAGCGGTGATGTTGAACTGGGCCGGGTAGGTGCAGGCGGCGGCGGTCTCGGCAGAGTCGGCAGCGGCGTGGGCCGACGAGGCAGCGGCCACCTGGCCCTGGCCGTAGCCGAACAGGTTGAAAAGCTCGTCGGGGATGGTGTACTTGAGCTCGGCAGCCGAGACCGCCGAGGCGGCAAGGAAGAAGAGGGCGTGAGTAATCTGCATGGTGGTGATGTGGGTTTTGAAAAATAAATAAAAAGAGTTTAAAAATGAGCGAATGCGAAGGCAAGATTTTAAAAAGGAAAAGAAGGTGAACGAAAGTATGAAGAATGAAGATGATGGAGGTGAGGTGAGGTTGAAGTGTGGCAGCTTCCCGTTATGGATGCTGCCGTTATATACCCAATCCGTAACTGTGTGAGGTTACCCTTTTCGGTACCTATTTTAGCGGCTAGTTTGTTTTCTTGTTTCTCCCCTGGCTAGGCCGATCGAGGTGGCTCCCTGCCCCTGAGAGTCAAATCTACTAAGCGTCTTGTCGACTGCCTTGTTTTTTTTTCAGTGCAAGGCCAGTGATGGGCAGTGATGGGCAGTGATGGGCATCCGAAGCCAAGGAGGAACAAAATGACGTAGCAGTAGAAAGGATTACGAGTACTCCGTAGCAGCGATCCTCCTCTCTTCCTCTGGGTATTCCAGCTTCCAGCTACGGCGTCGGTGACTGCAGCCGCTTGGTGAACAATCTCTGCTCTGTGCAGAGTCTGGTCAAAGTTTCATGTTTCATGTTCCATCTTTTCTTCCACCGCGTTTCCACTCTATTTACTCCGTGCAGTACGAGTAGCTTGTCCCCTCACCCACCACCGCATATGCCGCGCGTTGCTAAATATACTATGCATGTACTCAAATACGCTGTACTCTGCTCTCTGCACTCTGCATTTTGCACTTCTGCACGATCGCCAGCTTGGCGCATGCTGCCCGATCCCAGCAATATGTTCGGCGCCCTGTTTTCGCCCAATGCCCAGCGTTGATCGTTGTCTGTGCATCTATTGTCTTTGAGCTTGATTTCCTTTCGTCTTTGATTTGCCCCCAATATTAATCAGTACTGTTGTGCACGCAGTAACGCAGTGCATAGGGGCTGATGAAGGAGGGTCATACTCGACAGGGTAGACGTGGCCGGCCGGGCCTTGTTCATTCAGCTTCCCCTATCACGGCCGGACCGACTTCTTGCAGGTTATCTCCCAATAGTGTGTCGGTTTACATTCGAAGTACTCTGGGATCAACAACGGTCAAGATCGGAATATTGAAAGATATCGAGACCATCAAGACATCGAAACATCGAGACATTGAGAAATCGATAAAGATAAGAGCCGAGGATCGCAAAAGGACGCAGATCATGGTTGAAGGAACAAAGGGAGACAGCGGCATCCGGAAAGGATAAAGAAATCTAACCGAGTGACAGCTCGACCCAACAGTCCTTTTTTTTTTTCTTTTGTCCCAGGCAGATAGACCCTTTTCCAATGCTCGTGCTCGTGCTCGTGCTCGTGCTTGTGCCAGTGCCGTGTGAAGCATCAGGCACTCAGGAAATACTTTCAACATTACAGGTCGCTGTACGACGTTTCTGCGCATGCACGGGAGGCTGCCTCTCGCACCAGCGTTCGTATTGACACCTTGTGGTGCATCGTCATCATGTCGTGCATCCTCGCCTCAGTACAGACCCTTTTCTGGACGAGGAGTGGCTCGATCCCACCTTGTCTTAGACGCCCCACGCTAGCCGTTGGTGGGCTAGTGGAGCTTTGTCTAAAATGACACCGCCACATGAGTGCGCCACACAATCTGTATACTGTCACGTGAAGCTCGCGAGGGCTAGCACCGCTCATGCAATCCCCACGTGACGCACAAAGACCTACATGACATAATCATGCAGCCAGTTTTTTCCGGGCCCGTAACGCAGCCTCCGATAATGCGGGGCGCCCATCCGCTGCCCAATCACAGTGACTCCTGCGTGCTGGGATGGAGCCCATGGCCGAGTTTTTCTCTCTTTTTTTTTTCGTAGTTTTACGCCCACACGAATTGCAGGCACGGAAAAATCCCCCAGAGGTACTGTTCACTTTGCCTGCCTTTTCCCCCCCTCTCTCTGTCCTTCTCGTCCTCTTTTCGATTCCTAACCATCATCGACAACCCCCCCCCCTCTTCCGACAGCACATTTATCACAATGGCAAAGGAAGCCGCACCCAAAACCGGCCTGGCCGTCGGTCTGAACAAGGGCTACGTACGTCGACCTCTGTTCGTTTATTTATGTGATGCTATGTTTGGGTTTTGGAGGCATGATTGGAATCGACTTTGGCTGGATCGACTGCGACTGCTCGACTATTCGGCTTGACTGCTCGACTCTCGGCTTGACTGCGCAACGAAATGGCATCGCTGCTTTCGGATTGTCGACATTGCGAGATTGGAAGATTTAACAACGGACATGACGATTCTTCCCAACCAAAAAGACCGACAACGGCATCATAACAGACAGCGGCGAAACTCCCGAGCGACATCGACGCCTGATTATCGACTGCTTGCCAACGACCCGACGTTAGGTCGCATTTTCCCGCGACTTATTGATGTCGACCACGAAGCAGCACACGACAACGAGCAACGACTGTCCATTCAATGCACCATCCAATCCAGCCATGCATCCTGACCAAAACCAAACAGAGCGTCAGGCTTCACTTCACATAAGCGACCATCGCTAACCCCCCCAACAGAAGACCACTGCCCGCGTTGTCAAGCCCCGTGTCTCGCGCACCAAGGGCCACCTGAGCAAGCGCACCGCGTTTGTCCGCGACCTCGTCAAGGAGGTCGCCGGCCTGGCACCCTACGAGCGCCGCGTCATTGAGCTGCTGCGCAACTCCAAGGACAAGCGCGCGCGCAAGCTGGCAAAGAAGCGGCTCGGCACTTTCGGCCGTGCCAAGAGAAAGGTCGACGAGCTGACCCGCGTCATCACCGAGTCCCGCAGACACTAAGCGAGAGACGAAAAAAAAATGGGAAAATGACAATGGGGAGCGAAGGGATAAATACAAAGGGAAGGAATCACCAAAAAATATACGAACCGTTATGCGGGTTCACGAAACCTGTCTCTACATTTTTATTCTGCTATTTGTTTTAGGGTCGGCATACCGGTTGGCGTCAAAATAAACCAAACAAACCAAACAATTGAAAAAGAACTGTGACGGCTGTTGAAGGAACTCTAAAGGCACTAAAGGCATGCACGCTGGAATATTGTTAAACAAAACTACTTCTTGGACAACCGCAGAAACTTGGACATCTTGTTGATGCCGTCGCCCTTGGCCCGCTCTTTGGCCGACGACGACGACGACGACGCCGGTGCGGCCGCCTTGGCCGGCTTGTCCTCCTCGTCCTCCTCGTCTGCCACCACCGGCACCACAATGTCCTGTGCCATGGCCGCCACCTCGGGCCGCACGTACAGCTGGCCGGCCGGCAGCGCAGGCACGCCGGCACCCCGCAGAAAGTTAATCACGACGCCGCCGCGCATGCCGTAGCCCCGCACCAGCCCGTGGTTGGCGGCGTTGGCCTTGTCCTGGATCTCCTCGCCGGGTCGGAACATGGGCGGCGCCAGCCGGAAGGGCTGGTTCTTGACGCCGTCCGACAGCACGCCGCGCACGGCCGCATGCAGCGTCGCCCCCGTGGCCGCGTCGGGGCCGTTGCCGGGGAACGACCACAGCACCGTGTAGCCGTCGGGGAAGCGGATGCGCACGTCGACCCGGCTGATGGCGGCGGCCTTGAGCTCGCGCGCGCGTGCCTCTTCCTGAATCTCGTCGTCCGACTTGAGCCGCTTGTTGCGCCCGGCCTCTTCCAGGTGCCGCTGGTGCGCCTGCATCTGCGCAATCGACGGCGCAAACGTGGCGTCCGACTCGCGCGCCCACCGCAGTGATGTCGCTGCCGGCATGCCCGCCTTGGGAGGCGACCAGACTTGGACGGGCTGCAGGATGGATCGTGGTGGTGCCGGGGGCGTGTCAACGGCCATTGGTTCTGGGTGTGACTGTGGGGGAACACTTTGTTCTGGTGGTGGTGGTGGTGGTGGTGTTGATTCTGTTGGCGTTGATTCTGTTGGCGTTGGTTTTGCTGGTGCTGGTGCTGGTGCTGCTGTTGTTGATTCTGATGCTGGGGCGGCTACTGCTGACTCTGATGCTGATGCTGGGGCTGGTGCTGCTGTCGCTGATTCGGATGCCGCCGCCGCCGACCCCTCCAGCTGCGTCTGCACCACCTCCATGGCCTCCTGCAGCGTGTAGTCCGAAATGCGGAACTCGAGCATGATCAGCTGGCTGCCCGTGTCGATACCGACCTGCGACAGCGTCTTGCGGTAGTCGTCGACCGTCACGAGCTCGCGGCCGGCAAACTTGAGCACGGGCACCTCCCAGTACAGCTGGCCGGCTCCGGAGCCGCCAGGGTTGTCATGGCTCAGGCGGGGCACGCCGCGGGCCGACAGGTTCAGGCCCTTTTGCTTGGCGACGTCGAGCTCTTCAAAGTGGCGCAGCAGCTTCCAGAGGGGTGTGTCGCTGCGCACCTTGGCCGACACGCGGTTCCCCGGGATGCCGAGCGCGGCCTCGGAGGGGGGCAGGCGCAGGGCGACGGTGACGACGGACGGCGACTTGGACTTGACAATGAGCTCGAGCTTGGCGCCTTGGGGGAGGCCGGCGGCGCGGATGGGGTCGGTCAGGTTGATAGCCTTGTTGTTGTGTCTGGGGGTTAGCTAGATTCACAGAAAAAAATAACGGCAAACCTACTTTAGCTGATATCCCTCGGCGTTGAGCTTGAGCTTCTTGCAGGCATCCTCGAGGACATCAATCATGTAGCCGCCGCCGGCAACCTTGACGGTGGTGCGGCGCAGATCGGTCGCGATGACGACAAAGGACGTGGCCATGGTTGTCTATCTATCACGGTGTGTGTCGCTGGAAAGGATGCAGCAAACACATCAAACACAGCTGGAGAGAGGAGAGAAGCTGGCGAGTAGCTTCAACCAAGGTAAGGCTGCAAGTCTGCAAGTCACTGCAAGTCGGTGCCTCGCAGAAGGCTCCAGAACGGGTCGTCGTTCCCTCTACGGGCAATAGAGAGGGGCACGTCAGAGCTCGGGGTGCTGTACCCACTCACCACCACCACCACCACCCTGTAACGAGTACTCGTACGCAATCTGACTAATAAAGCTATGGGCCCAGGCAGACAACACGCGTGGACCACTGAGCTCCCGCAACCAGGCTAGCAAGCAGACAGGTCACGTTTTCCAGCCGCGCCAGCTATGTGTTGCCTCTGGCGGGAAGCTCCAACGACAACGACCGCCCTCTATCCACCGCCGTACTATCACGACAGCGTTGACGACACGACGACGGCGCATCGACGGCACTTTCACGACGGATTAACGACAGCATTGACGATTGATCTTTGACACGGCACCACTCTTTGTTGAGGATTTTAGTTTCTCTTTGAGCCAATTAGTTCCCTGGCAACCACAACGGCCGTCTTCCTTTGACTTCGAGACCCCTCAACTTCGACGAGCAACATCAACCTCCACGAGCAAGGCTTCGTGCTGATCGGCCAATCTATCCCTTCGTCTCCCCGAGCTTGACAAAATGGTACGTCCTGGGTCCTGGACAACGTCTCCTCTACCGTCTGCCGTGAACTGAAGCTGACCCCTCTTATAGTCGTCCCCATTCTCAATAAGTATGATCTCAACGTCCTCGACATGACCTTACAGATCTCCCCTCCCTCGAGAAATTCAGACAGCTAACAATCCAGACGGCGGTGCGTGCGTCGCCATGGTCGGCAAGGACTGCGTCGCCATTGCCTGCGACCTGCGCCTCGGCATGCAGGCCCTGACCGTGTCCAACAACTTCCCCAAAATCTTCTCGTACGGCGACCACGTCTTTCTCGGCTTGACGGGGCTCGCCACCGACGTCAGCACCGTGTCCGACCTGTTCCGCTACAAAGTCAACCTGTACCGCCTGCGCGAGGAGCGCCACATTGCGCCCAAGACGTTTGCCAACCTCGTGTCGTCGTCGCTCTACGAGCGTCGTTTTGGGCCCTACTTTGTCAGCCCTGTCGTCGCCGGCCTCGAGCCCAAGACCGGCCAGCCGTTCATCTGCGGCTTTGACAGCATCGGCTGCATTGATTTTGCCAAGGACTTTATCGTCGCCGGCACCGCCAGCGACCAGCTGTTTGGCACGTGCGAGAGCCTCTGGGAGCCCGACCTGGCGCCCGAGGACCTGTTTGAGACCATCTCGCAGGCGCTGCTCAACGCCGTCGACCGCGACGCGCTGTCGGGCTGGGGTGCCCACGTCTACATTATCGAAAAGGACAAGGTGACGAAGCGGCTGCTCAAGGGACGGCAAGACTAAGTCAAGGAAGGGGGCGATGCTTAGTCAGATCACGATGCAATAACAACGACTGCAAAAATACGAGTAAATGCAATATTAACTACAATGAACTACAATAACGATTAGTCATGAAACGTGACTGCTATGTATCTATAATATGCCATGGCCTCGCCGTCCTGTGGCCGTTTTTTATCTCTCCTTGTACGAGCAATACACGACTTGTGTCGACATCTTCTTCTGGTATTGTAGAGCTCTCCGTTTATCTGTTCCCTGCCCTGCCTAGTTGTCCTTCTTCTCCTTGGTGACCGCCGACGTCTGCACGAAAAACAGACGCTCGAGCAGCTTGAGGACCTCATCAATGACACTATAGGTTAGCACGTGATCAGACTTGAATCAAAAGAATCAAAAGAAAGCAAGACAAAAACTCACATAACAGGCGCACTGATCACCAGCACGGCGCGCCACTCGTTCCAGTTGAGCGGCACAATGGAAAACAGCGTCTGCAGGAACGGCGTGTACAGTAGCGCAAAGTGCAGCGCCATCGACAGCGCAATGGCATAGACCAGCATCATGTTCTTCCACAGCGGCAGCGTCAGCAGCGACTCGCTCGACGACAGCGCGTTGACGGCGTTGAACATTTCAATCACGACCAGGATCGACAGCGATACCGTCGACGCCGCCTTGGCGCGCTCGTCGCCAAACATGCCGCAGCCAATCTCGGGGAAGTCGGTCGAGCAGCGGTGGAAGCTCGACAGCTGCCGGAAGCCAATCTGCGGGCCCTCGGCGTTGAGCATGAACCACCAGGCATAGCCGGCCACCGTGGCGAGGCCGACGTACGAGCCGATGACCAGGTAGCGGAAGAAGAGCCAGCCGCTGATGAGCGGCTCGTCGCGCTTGCGCGGGGCCCGCCGCATAATGTCGTTGTCGGGCGGGTTGAACGACAGCGCCGTCGCCGGCAAGCCGTCCGTCACCAGGTTGACCCACAGCAGCTGCACGGGGATCAGGGCCTCGGGCATGCCCAGGGCCGCCGTCAAAAAGATGGACACGACCTCGCCAATGTTGGACGAGATCAGGTAGCGGATAAACTGCTGCGTGTTGTTGTAGATGGACCGGCCCTCCTCAATGGCCGACTCGATCGTCGCAAAGTTGTTGTCCGTCAGCACCATGTCGGCAGCCAGCTTGGCCACGTCGGTGCCGGCACCCATGGCCACGCCAATGTCGGCCTTTTTGAGCGCCGGCGCGTCGTTGACGCCGTCGCCCGTCATTGCCACCACCTCGCCCAGCTGCTGCAGCAGGTCCACCAGCCGCGACTTGTGCGTCGGCTCCACGCGCGAGAACAGCGACGCCGTCTTGGCCGCCTCCAGCTGCTCGCTCGCGCTCAGGTTGTCAAACTCGCGGCCCGTGAAGCTCTTGCCCGTAACGTCCTCGTTCGCGCCGAACACGCCAATCTGCCGGCAGATGCTCTCGGCCGTGTTGCGGTTGTCGCCCGTGATCACAATGACGCGGATGCCTGCCTCCTTGCACAGCCGGATCGACTCCGGCACCTCGGGCCGCGGCGGGTCCAGCATGCCGACGAGACCGAGGAATGTCATCTTCTGCTCCAACTGCGCGTACTCGGCCGTCGTCTTGGCCGCGCGCGCCAGCGGGTGCTCGGCCACGTCGTCGACGCTCGCCAGTGCCATGACGCGCAGCCCGCGGTTGCCGTATTCCGTCACCTCGCGCAGCAACACGTCGGCCAGCTCGCGCGTCAGCGCCGTCTTGGTGCCGTTGGCGCCCACAAGCGCGTGCGTGCACCGCTCCAGAACCGACTCGGGCGCGCCCTTGACCAGCAGCTTCTCCGACGCGTCGGCCGCCGACTGCACCAGCACCGACATGCTCTTGCGGTCGCGCGAGAACTCGTACGTTGCCAGGCGTGCATACTGCTTCTCGTACCACGCGCTGGCGTAGTGCACCAGGTCGTGTGGCTTCGTGTCGGCCGGTGCCACGGGGCCGACCTTTTCGGCCAGCACGCGCAGCGCACCCTCGGTGGCCTCGCCAATGTTGTTGTACGTGTTGGTGGCCGCGTCGTAGTCCAGGCGCGCGTCGTTGCAGAGCGCCGCCACCTCGGTCATCTGGCGCACCGTCGACGACGCCTGCGCCAGGTCCACGAGCGTCGTGCCGCTCGCCGTCTTGATGCTACCGCGCGGTGAAAAGGTGCTGCCCTCGACCGTCAGCGCCTCGACGCCCGTGCCGTCGTCGCGCAGGTAGGCAATCTGGCTCGCGCTCATCTGGTTCGTCGTCAGCGTGCCCGTCTTGTCTGAGCAGATGACGCTGCAGCTGCCGAGCGTCTCGACTGACGGCAGGCTGCGCACGACGGCGTTCTTGGCCGCCATCTTGCGCGTGCCCAGCGCCAGGCATGTCGTGATGACGACGGCCAGGCCCTCGGGGATCGCGGCGACGCCCAGCGACACGGCAATCTTGAGGTAGTAGATGGCACCCTTGGCCCAGGTGCCGTGGCTGGGGTCGCCAAAGTGCGGAATGTTGATGAGCCAGACGAGGATGCAGATGACCGTAATCACCTTGGCTAGGCTGTCGCCAAAGTCGTTGAGCTTCTGCTTGAGCGGCGTCGGCTCCGAGATCTGCGCCGTGATGCTCTCGTGGATGTCGCCAATGGCCGTGTTGGGGCCCGTCAGCACCACGACGGCCGTCGCGCGGCCCGTCACGACCGTCGTGCCCGAAAAGAGCATGTTGACCTGGTCCTGCTTGACGGCGCGGTCGTCGCGGACGACGGCGCTGCCGTCCTTGCCCACGCTCTCGCTCTCGCCCGTCAGGATGGCCTGATCGACGGCAAAGTTGTTGCTCTCGACGCTGATCAGCCGGCAGTCGGCCGGGATGCGGCTGCCCACCGACACCGACACGATGTCGCCGGGCACCAGCTCGTCGGCCTTGACGCGGTGCACGGTGCCGTCGCGGATCACGTTGGCCTCGTTGGCCGAGTACTCTTGCAGCGCGGCAATGGCCTTTTCGGCACTGCTCTCCTGCGAGACACCAACGACGGCGTTGAGGATGAGGATAGTGAGGATCTGTTTGTTAGCATAGTCCACGAGTCAAGAAAATGCGGACCGGCACGTACAACAGCGGGATCGACAAAGGCACTCCAGCCGCCCTCGTCTTCAAAGAGGGCGAGCACAAAAGACACAACGGCCGAGCCGAGCAGGATGATGACGAGCTGGTCCTTGAACTGCTCCAGGATCAGCTCCCAGAGGGGCGTGGGCGGCTCTTCGGGAATGACTGTTGGGTTAGTATTGTTGATCTCATAAACGTCACGTCATAACCCCAGACTCACCATTGCTGCCGTGTTCCTTGCGCAGCGCCGTGACCTGGTCGCTCGTCAGGCCCTTGGCCGGGTCGACGGCAAACTTGGCCAGAACCTCGCCCGTGGGGAGGGCAAAGGCGTTGTCCATGGTGGTGTCCGTGTGAGCTGGCCTTGCACGAGTACTGTATCGTAGTGGACAGAACAAAGTAAGCAGGCTGAGTAGCTGGGTGACAGCTGGACTCTGAAAGGATGCAAGAGACACCAAGGTAAAGTCAACGTGGCAGCCCTGTGATAGCAGTCTCGAGCGTCTCAGGTGGCGTTGATAACGAACAGCGGGCCTTTTGTGGGCTCTAGCCCTGGGGAGTTTGGCGTGTAGGCTACGCTAGCTGGTATGAGTAGAAGAGGATGATGGGAGTGACAGGAGATAAAGAAGGTAAAAGAACAAGTCAAGAACAAGTCAAGAAGAATGAAGAGAAATGAAGAAAATATGGCAAAATGCAGCAACTCGGAGCTTAAACAGTGACGGCGCAACGACGCTGTAATGCAGACAATCTGTGGCCGACCCTCTGTATGCACGTAATGACTCGCAGTGGCAACAAAAGCATTCTCTTGTCGTCGGTCTAGCCTGTCGCCGGTGAGGTTCCAGAAGCCAACGGAAACAGGGGCAGCTGGCCGGGAAAAAATAGACAAAACGGCGAGGCTAGCTTGAAGCCACGTCGCCATTCCTGTTCCTGCCTATTCAGGCGGTGACACTTTCTTACTGTACAGAGTACTCGTGTTTTTCTTCACTTGACTTGATTACTAATCATGGCATTTCAAATGACAGCGCTGACATGATTTCTTACATAATCCCAACAAGCAAACTACAGCACTACAGCTATTACAGCCCGGCCAGCACACTCTGCACGCCCGTGCTGCTGGCATCGTCGCGCCGCTGCACAAACGCCTTGAAGTCGGCCTTTTGCAGTTTGCGGCCGCCTGTGCCCACGGTGATGAGGTTGCGCGACCGCTCGCGCAGCGCCTCGGGCCCAATAATAAAGAGGTAGCTCACCTCGGTCAGCACCTCGACCGTGGCCTCGGCCTCCTTGTTGAGCGGCCAGGCCTTGAGCGTCGACACGTACTTTGCAATGTCCTTGGTGACCATGAGGCCGCCCGTGGCGTTGACGCCAAACTTTTTGAAATGCTCAAACAGCTGCTGGAAGAGCGCCAGCGCCAGCTCGCTGCTGAACACGTCCAGGTTCTGCCCGTCAATCGACCGGGCCGCCAGTGCCGCCACACGGTCCAGGAACACGCACATGGTCTGGCACGTCGGCGTCTGCAGCGCGTCCACGATGCCCTCGAGGTCGTTGTCGCGCGGCCGGAAGTCGGTGCGCTTCTGCGTCGCCAGCAGCTTCGTCGCCCAGTTGACCACGACGTCCATGGTCGTCTTGAGCACGCTGTTGGTCTTCTTCTCGATCGAGTCGATGCCGACGCGCGTCTGCGCCTCCATGTTGCGCCGCACCGTCGGGTTGGCGTCGGCCAGCCGGATCAGCACCGTCTGGATAAAGCGCGTCATGATGCTCGTAATCGTCACCGCCGGCCGCAGCGACGGCAGGTAGCTCATGTCCGGCTCCGTCTTGACGCTCTCCTGCGCCGATGCCGCGTCCAGCGCCGCGTCCAGTGCCGTCTCCACGTACACGCGGCCCATGGCCGTCATCAGTAGCCCCAGCAGCACGTTGACGTCCTTGGGCGTCTCGGCCGCGCTGCCCAGCTCCAGTGTGCGCCGCACGCTCTCGGCCAGCCACCGCATCATGCGCTTCGCATTGGCCAGGCTCAGCACGCCGTCCTCGTCCGTCACCTCAATCTCGTTCTTCTTGTCCGTGTCCTGGATGCCGGCGACCCGCAGCATCATGGCCTTTTGCGTCGCCGTCAGGTCCGACGACTCCAGCCGCTCCGTGTACGCGTCCTTGGCCGACGACAGCAGCTGCGTGCCCTGCTGCGTAATCATTGTCATGAAGCCGCGCGTCGCCTTGGGCCGGCGCGAGTGGTAGACGGAGAACCTGAACAGCAGCGAGTTGAACATCTCCTCGAGGCTCTTGCGCTCCTTTTCAATGTACGAGCTGCCAATCAGGTACGGCACAAACAGCTCCTCGACCTGCTGGTCCAGCGTCTGTGCAATCTGGCTCGAGCACGGCTCCGGGTTCTCCGTCAGGCCGTGCGTCTTGAGGTCCTCGACGAGTGCGCCAATGTAGCTGCGCGACGCGTGCAGCGACCGCAGGTACGCCAGCGTCGACACCGTGCCGGCCTTTTCCAGCACCATCTCGAGCCGCTGCTGGATCGACTGCTGGAACACGCGCTGAATAAACTTGATCAGCACCGTCTCGTAGTACGGAAACGCCCGCTTGATGATGAAGGACTCCTCCTGCATCACAATCTTGACCTCGTCAATCAGCGACTGCAGGCTCGGCTCGACGCCCGGCGGCTCGGCGTCGGGGTCCGCCAGCTGGTTCCACATCTCGCCGTCCGTCGTCACCTCGTCCGTCAGCAGCTGATCGCGGTCGATGAAGAACTGGTGCTGGTTGACAAACGCGGCGATGACACTAGTACCGCCGTTGAAGTCATACAGCACCTTGGCGCACTCCATCATGTCGTCAAAGTTCTGCCGCCGGTAGCTGTTGTTGAACTGCGTCAGCAGGTCCTGCTCCAGCGTCTCCGAGAACTTTTCCAGTGCCTCGCGCGTGTTTGGTGATGCCACCGCCGGGCTGCCGTCCTTGCCGCCCGCCGTGCCGTTGCCCGTGCCGTTGGCCCCATTCGCTGCCGCTGCACTCGCTGCCGTCGCGCCGTTGACGCGGCTGCCGCGTGTCTCCGTCCACGACGCCGGGTCGAGCCGCTGGCTGATGCGCATCAGCTGCCGCGCAATCACGGCACACCGCACCTTGTTCTCCGCGCCGCCCTGCCGCTGGATCTCCTCCAGCGGCGTCAGCTGCCCCGTCTCGCTCAGCTCCGTCCAGCACTGTACTAAAAAGGTCGCGTCCAGCGCTCGCCTTCGTTTCCGGTCCAGCTCTTCCAGCTTCTCGCCTATCTGCACCGCAATGTTGCCGCCGCCCGTGTCGTTGCGGCTCCCGCGCTCCGTGCGTCCGTTGGCCCCGCTGCTGCCGTTGGGGTTGTTTAGGCTCAGGTCCAGCGCCTCAAACTGGCTCATCGACTGGTCCAGCTTGCTGCCCAGCGTGTCGAGCGTC
This sequence comes from Ophiostoma montium, assembly GCA_029299015.1. Lineage (NCBI taxonomy): Eukaryota > Fungi > Ascomycota > Sordariomycetes > Ophiostomatales > Ophiostomataceae > Ophiostoma > Ophiostoma montium. Next base: position 76,113 of record JANSMC010000101.1, read on the forward strand.
TGGTCGTGCTGGATTTCCGCGCGCCGCACCTGCGACAGAATGTCCGACTCCTTCTCCTGCAGCTCTTCGGCGAGCGCGCCAAGCTGCGACAGTGCATCTCCCTTTTGTTAGTCCACGCTGCTGGCGGCATGGCATGGTCCACGTGTTGGCAGCACTCACTCTCAAACGTCCGGATCAGCGGTTTTGGGTCAAAGGCTTGTTGCGAAGCAGCTCCTGAGCGACGGTTCACGGGCACGGCCGTCTCGGCCAGGCTGTCGACAAAGTCGCGCACGATAAAGTCCTTGTTGGAAAAGTCGTCGACGGTAAAGCTCGGGCCCTTGGGGAAGATTGCCCTCGACGCACTCGACGCCTCGCGCTCCATTGTGTGGCGGGTCGGCTCGGCCGCGACGCTGCCGGCGACAGTAGAAGGAGGGGAGACGCGGTGAATGTGGTTTTGTTGGGTCGTCAATCGGTCGTCAATCAGTCGTCACTTTGGGTCGTCAAGTCGAGTCATCAGTGCAGCTTCAGTCGGGTGGGTGGTTGCGCACTGAGCTGAGGTGCCGTCGCGCTCCGGTTCAAAGACGTTAAGGTGCTCCGTGTCGCGGACCGGCTGCCCAGATCTACGGAGTGCAGCAACAGCCCTCCAGGCAGTTAGTGCTGTGGCTTAGTTTACTGAGTAGGTATGTCATCGAGATGGCGGGTCTGTATGCGCTATTTGATTGGCCAGTCTTCAAACCACATGCTAGAGCAACGTGCATGTCCTTTCAAGGATTGAGAACAGCTTTCCATCTTTACGAGTACCATCCGCTTTACCAGTACCAGTGCTCCTTTCACGACATCATGGGCGCATGTGATATTGAGCGTCCAACCTGATCCGCTCCTTCCCGTCGAATCCCCTTCTATCCGATCCACAACCGGCAGGCACCACCACCATGTCCTTCACCACGCGGGACACGCTCCTCTACCGCCAGGATGAAAAGTCGGGCCACAAGCTGCTCACGCCAGAACAGCGACTAAAGCTGATTGAGGTCAGTTGCTCCTTCCTTAGCAGGTGAACATGGCAGTTTTGGATAGAATGCGCGATGCGTTTTGGCCTGGAACGGGCAAGTGCGACAAGAGCAGAAGCTGCGACCGAACCGACAAGGCAGGAGCGTGGCAGAGGCGGCGAGCATCTCGTCTTCCTCTACTCCCGTCTTCTTTTCCCTTTTTGAGCTTCACATTTCTCGGTCTCTTTCCTCAGTCTCTTTTCTCAGTCTGGTGTCGGTCTTCATGCTTGTCTTCTGCCTTTCATCTTGTCTGTCTAGACCGCTAGCTACCTCTTGCCATCCCACCCAGCGTGCCTCGTGCTTCTTTTCAGCACATAAATCAAGATGATCGGACCTATTCCTCCTTGCCAGTCGGCCATGAACCGTGTGCTAACCCGCCTCAAGCCCTACCTCCCTGCGGTCCCCTCACTCACGCCCGACAACGACAAGGCGTCCGTCAAGTACAAGCTGCGCCAGAAGCGCGAGCGCTTCAGCCTCCGCACCCTCCTCTCCACACAGCTCTACGTGGTCTGCTACATTATTGTCCACGCAATCTTCTCGCTGTTCCTGCGCATGCGCATCAGCTACCACGGCGTCCGTGACCGCGTCTACTCGGTTCTCAAGTACCATCACCGCACGCCCGAGATCATCGCCCGCGATGTCCGCGACCTCAGACGTCTCCCCAAGCATATCAGCGTCCTGCTGACGCTGGAAGAGAACGACCACGGACTCGCTGAGCTCGAGCGTCTTGTCGACGAGGTTTCGGACATTGCCGCCTGGTGTGCTTCGGCCGGCATTCCCATGCTCTCCGTCTACGAGCGAACAGGTTAGTTTGTGGCGGCCGACGTATGCACAAGAATTCCATGGCTAACTCTGTTGTTTCAGGCATCCTCAAGAGCTACCTAGCAGACACGCATCGTGCTGTCTCGCAACGGCTCACCACCTACTTTGGCCGCGTCCACCCCGCCGTCACAGTGCAGGCCCCGCACGTGCCGTCTATTGAATCGACCGTGTCCCCTCACATTCGGGAAAACGGCGAGACGGACGATGGACACATTACCATTCTGCTCATCTCCGAGGAAGACGGCCGCGACTCGATTGTGGACCTGACCAAGACACTGGCCGAGATGGCGCAGCGGTCCAAGATCTCGCCGTCAGACATCAGCATCGACCTGATTGACGCCGAGCTGTCCGAGAGCGTCATGGGCGAGCCTGACCTGCTGCTGGTCTTTGGACCCCACATTGAGCTTGCCGGCTACCCGCCGTGGCAGATGCGCCTGACGGAGATCTTCCATGTGCCCGACAACCAGAGCGTTGGCTACCAAGTCTTCCTTTGGGGCCTGCACAGCTTTGCTGGAGCCGAGTTCAGGGTCGGACGTTGAGTTGCCAGCAGCAGCTCTCAGTCTTTCACTCGCCAATTGCCATTCGCCATTAGCCATTTGATTGCGACATTCCCAAATTTGCAGGTTTATCCCTCGAATCATTGCGTCTTCTCTGGCAGCACTGTCTGTTTCACTCGTCTCAGGTATATTTTACTCATAAATATCGCCAGTCACATGCGGCTGGTGTTGGGGTCTCAGTGATTGCCCTTGTTATATATCACATATCATGCGGGAGGACAGATATGATATATCTATTTGAAAGAGCATCTGTCAGACGGTGCTATCAGGCCCGATTTCAGTATCGATGGGCGGCACGGCACGATTGGGGGCGGCGATTTTAGTGCGCCACACTTTTATTCTAGAAAAATTATGACATAGCGCCACACTTTGTACTTGCAGACGACATCATTTGCACACGTCCAAAGTAAACAATCCACACACTGCCAGCAGCGTCGGCCATCTCTTGCCTTGTTCTACAAAGCGCAACTGCACGTGTGCGCACATTGCTGACTAATGGGCGGTGGCCAAAAAAGATCCCGGCCGGGAAGTTCCAGCGACGACAGCGTGCCCGCCTCCGGCCGGGACACTGGGTCCGGTGGACCGGCGACGGCAACCATGAGCTTTATCCGGCCGCCCATTCTGCGGTCGGCGGCGCTAACGGCGTCGTCGACACTGAACAAGGCGCTGTTCACACAGACGTTTGAGATTGCGGCGGCGCGCGTCCACGACAACCGGCTCATCTCAAAGTACCAAAAGGCCCTGACGGCGACGCAGGAGATTCTCAAGGCCGAGCGGATTGCACCCGTGGCCGACGACCCGGACGCGGCCAGCGCAGCAGCAGGTGCAGCGGCGCCGAAGCAGGCCAAGTCGCCGCAGCGGCGCAAGTGCCTGCTGCTCAACGAGCGGGTGTCGCCGACGTCGCCGGAGTCGTGGAGCGACGTGCTGCGGCAGGGCGTGTCGAACAAGGAGCTGGGCGTGATTCCGTACACACTGACGCTCGACTACGACTACTGGACGTCGCGCGACGTGCTCGTGTCGGTGCTGCCCGAAGAGTTCCACGACGACATCCCAACGGGCTTCAACACGGCGGGCCACGTGGCGCACCTCAACCTGCGCGACCGGTTCCAGCCGTACAAGTACATTGTGGCGCAGGTGCTGCTGGACAAGAACGTGGGCTTGCGCACCGTCATCAACAAGCTGGACCTCGTGGGCACGGAGTCGGTCTTTCGCACATTTCCCTACGAGGTACTGGCCGGGCCCGACGACATGGACGTCGAGGTGCGCGAGAACATGTGCACGTTCCGGTTCGACTACAGCAAGGTGTACTGGAACAGCAAGCTGGAGCCGGAGCACTCGCGGCTGCTGTATCTGTTCCGCCCGGGCGAGGTGGTCGTGGACGTCATGGCGGGTATCGGGCCGTTTGCCGTGCCGGCGGGCAAGCGCGGCGTCTTTGTGTGGGCCAACGACATGAACCCGGACAGCTACGCGGCGCTTGGCGACGCCATCCAGCGCAACAAGGTGGGCGCGTATGTGCGGCCCTTTAACGAGGACGGGCTCGTCTTTATCCACCGGGCGGCCGACCTTGTGCGCGCGGCGGCCGCGGCCGGCGAGGGTGCCCTCGAGGTGTCGGAGACGACGGCGCCCAACAAGCCGCCGCCGCTGAAGCAGCAGAAGCAGCAGCAGAAGCTGTCCACTACAGATGCGGCTGCTGTGGCTGCTTCTGCAGAGACAAAAACAAAACCGACACCCAAGGCCAAGGCCAAGGGCAACCTCGTCAAGAAGCCCGCGTCGGCACGCAAACACGTTCCCATCCCGCCGACGGTCTCGCACTTTGTCATGAACCTGCCCGCATCGGCGACGACGTTTTTGCCGCGCTTCAAGGGCCTGTACGCCGGGCACCAGGACCTGTTTGAGGCCTCCAACATTAAGCAACAGCCGCCCAAGCTGCCCATTGTGCACGTGCACTGCTTTGCCCCCAAGATGGACGACCAGAGCATCCCCAAGGGCGAGGTGTGCGAGCGCGTGTCAGGCGAGCTGGGCGTCAAGATGACGCTGTGCGAGACGTACGGCGAGGTCGAGCAGGACGACACGATGGCGGCCGCGCCCAAGAACCTCGTGTATGTGCACAATGTTCGAGCCGTCGCGCCCAGCAAGTCCATGTACTGTGCCAGCTTCCGGATACCAGCGTCGGTAGCGTTTGCGCCGCGGGCGGAAGCAGAAGCGGAAGCGGAAGCGGCAGCTGCAGCATAGAAGATTATCTCTTGCCAATTTAATTCATGATACCACTGCATCTACAACGATAATGAAGGACACGCTCCAGTGAGAGGGTGCAGATGACGACGACGGGAAGCACCCCCCCTCGCCCCCTTCCCCCCCAATTGGAACACAAGCTTCTTTGCCAGCAGCTCACCGAGTTGCGCACCTCGTTCCCGCATGGCACGGCACACGGCTTCCCCCAACGTTGTACTCGCACTCGTGTGTGCTCTCAGATTCGTCAGACTCGTATTGTACCAGCACCAGCACAGCAGCAAAAACAAGGACCGCGTGCCGATCCTTGGCCACTTTGCTATTGATCACTAACAGCCCGATCTAGAGCGGCAGCCTACACCCCTCTCCCGCCTGGGCAGTCTACTGAGTACAAGTATTTGGCAGGGCTCTGTTATCTCTTGGCCTTGCGAAGACGGCTTTGCATCTGCATCATGCTATTGGCCAGGCTGCAGGCAAGGCTTGTCTTGTGCCTGCTATATCGGAGAGAGGCGTGATAAGACGGACCAGGCACAACAGGCTTTTGCTGCATAATCGGTCGGGGGGCGGCCAACGTCCAGACCGGGAACGAAATGTGACAACCTTGAGCAAGATTAAAAAGCAAATAAAGCACAGCGTACTCCTGTAGGACTGCAACGGCGTCAATGCAAGGTGGCTGCACAAACCCGCGACGAGGCTTTTCGGATGGCCATCACGAGTATATAGTGCGCTGCAGCTGACTGGCTGTCAGGTCAGTATCACGGCCTGCCTGTACTGAGTATATTTTAGTCGTGGTGTACGCGTACGGTGTACGGAGTACGGAGTACGAGTACAGAGGGCCAGCAGCGGTCCTACGCACCACGGGGGCATAGGCAGGCAGGACAGCGAGCATTTGCCCGGGGGGCGTGTGTGTGTGCACTCTACGGAGTACTCCGTACTCTAGCACTCGTGCTCGCCGTCCAGCTGTTTGCACTCATGCGGGCTGCATGCGGGCTGCATGCGGGCTGCATGCGGGCTGCAAGCGGGCTGCAAGCGGAATGCATGCGGGCTGCAAGCGGGCTGCAAGCGGAATGCAGCGGGACTACGAGTACTCGTACTTCGTACAGCAGACTACTACTCCGTACAAGCAACTGGACCAGCGCGGAAGCTCGCGGCAGTAGCTCTAGAACATTGACGAGAAGAGAGAACATGTCCGGGCCATCCCCACTGACCGGCCTGCGGCTGCGGCTGTGTGGAGTCCCTCTAGGCTCTTTGGGGGGGGGAGGGAGGCACGGGTACGAGTATTCCGTTACTTCGTACTCGACATACTCGTAAATAGGAGCAGCGATCCGGGCTGGCCAGGGTTTGATTATGATGGATCCTGCTTGGGCATTCTTCCACGGGGCCGAGAACAAGGTGAAACGAGGGAGCGACAGAGCATGAACAGGACGCGACAAGAGAAAATGAAGAAAATGAAAGAAAATGAGAAAATGCGAAAATGCGAAATATAAGGTGGAGGCATAATCTCGCCAGGTCCGTCCACTTTGGGCACATGGCGACCCCGTCGTCAGAGGGAAGGTGCTCCGTAACATCGTGGGGGGTCTTGCCGACGATAGGAGCTCGAGCGCGTTATTACGAGCAGCTCATGAGAGTTACGGAGCAAATACGGAGTACGCGTACGGAATACACCGAACGGAGCAGAGAGAGCAGGGGGTAGGAGCGGGGCGTTTATTTGAGTTATGTAAGCTTTGCAGGAACGGTCTTGAAAAAAAAAGGTAAAAAACGACCGACTGACGGAAACGACAGATGACAAGATAGGCGGCCCCCACGGCGCGAGGCTATCAGGCTCGAGAAGGCAGGAGCCCCCACAGAAGTTTTTTTGTTCGAGACCTAAACAAATAGATAAAATAGGAAGATCAAAGGTTTTAGTGGTTGCTACGGCTGATAGGTATTGATCGCTCTGCAAAGAACAATAAACTTTTGCGAGAAGAAAAAAGTGAGAAGAAATGGAAAACAAAGAACACTGAGAAGAAAATCCAGGAAAAAAAAATTCGGAAAATATAAAAGAAGAACTAGACCACGATAAAGTTGATAAATGAAAAGAAAAGTACAGAAACAAATGCTGTGAGAAAATACGAGTACATCCTACGAGACACGGAAAAATCCCGCAAGACGCAGCCATCAACCTCAATCGACAAAGACGGTGAGCTGTGAGGGTGGGCAGATGAGGGGTGACCTCGATGGTGGCTTACAGAAGTTTTACGGGAGGAGGGACGGCAACTACGAGTAAGGTGGGGGTGGCCTCGATCAGAATGTGACCAGCAGCCGGGCTGCAGTCTGCAGGCGACAAAGCACATTTGCAATGATTAGTAATACATAGCAATTGAAGCCGCGAAAGAGGAAAAAAACAAGTCCGAACCTGAATGCAAGCTGCAGAGCCAAAAGATACTCGTAAAAGAAGATGTAAGTCACGGCGCTTTACGATCTCGTAAAGAGGCCGAGAAGGAATGCGCGACTACGAGTGCGGAATAGAATGAGCGACAACTGAATGCGGCTACTTCGTATGCATGACCTGTCATTTCCCACAGTGGTATTGCGACACGGGGCCTGGCTATGACCCAAATGCAACGTGCCAGGTGTTATTTCCCATACCGCGGAGCACGGAGCTGACTACGAGTACGAGCACGGAGCACAAGTACGTGATAGGTCCTACTCGTACTCGTACTACGTACGATACTATCATGACACAATGGACCACTTGTTACGAGTATATATTTCACATCACGAATTTCACATCACGAGATCACGAGATGATCCGTGTCCGTGCTACCCGCAAGACCGAGACAGGAGAAGATTACGAAGAGGCAGAGAGAAAGAACCAGAAACAAGCAGAAAATTGAACAGAGACAAGGGCACAGAAACAAAAAGGTCACGCTCTGGGTGCGGAGCTCTTTGTCAACTCAGACATGCAAGATTACTCAAGATTGCAAGGAGAACAGCTGGGACCGAACTGCAATGTGGAAGAAGGGGGATCACATCATGACGATTTGTCTGCGCGAGACACCGGGCCGCATGCTATTTGTCGTGATCGACGCGATCGTTGACTGTTTTCTATTTTGGCCACGCTTTTTTGTCATTCGTTTGTCTACTCCGTACTTTTGCTGTCTCCATTGTCACGATCCTGTCCTCTGGTCTTTGTCAATCTCTCTCCTCTTTGCTTTGTCTCTTTTCCCAATGACAATGCACGCTCCATCTGACTGCACGACATATCACCGCAAAACACGTACCATTCCTTCGTCATCTTTGTTTGCGTCATCAGATGACCATCCCGGGGGCATACGATGGGGAATCTGGAGACGAGCTGCGAGACATCGATCACGGGGTAGTCTATTCGCGTACTCGTACTTGTCTGCAGCTACGAGTACAGCTCCGCATCTGAGACAGCTCGCCCTGGTTACTGTACGAGTACTGATACTCATGCTCTACTCGTACTGCTAGTGCGCCTCCGCTTCGTACCTGTTGTCACGGTTGCTCTTTGTCATGCTTTGAATTTAGTAAGCCGACCAGTAGCACGGAATATCTTGTCTCTGTCAGGCGACATGTTGCGTTGGCCATGCCAGCAGTCGCGTCTCCGGCAGGGCGACGTTCCAAAGGAGCATTCGCGTCCGGCCAACTACGAGTACGAGCACACGAAATCGTGCATACGAGTACTCTAGCACACATGTCGTACATACAGGTACTCGTCCACTGCATCAGGCCATGCTATGCACGCCAGCCCATCTGAGCAAGAGTACATATCGTCAGTGTGCGGATCTGCACCGCCCGTTCTGTTGGTATCGTCACTACAATACAGCGTACGGAGTACGGAGTAGTACGGAGTCATTCTCTTCGTCGAGCGTCTCCTACGCGATGCACTCAACAAAGTTGCTTACATCCGAGGTCTAGACCCAATGCGGCATCTGCCACATTGTGTGCGCTAGCCCCACTGTGGAGAATATGACTTTTTGAGCATACGGAGCCCTCGTGGTCGGTACTTTGTACTTGTACTTTACTCCATCGGCGCTTTCTTGACCGCTCTTGTCTGCGGCCATCCCGTGTTTGCAGTCAGGTGCCTCGACAATTCTTCACCCCGGACGGGGCCCCTGTCTATCAATACGGCGCATCTGCAAGCACGAGTTCTAACCCGACAGCGTCGCCTCGTAAAATACTCGTACGGAGTACTCGTACACGCGCGCCCAATAAGTACGACCACGTAGCAATGAAGAGATACTCCGTATGATTCCCCGAGGCTGCGGATCGCGCCTTCCAATTGTACAATTCTTGCAATGCTCTGTACCTTCCAGATTGACTGCGAATATAGTACTCAGTATGCACGATACGGAGTACTTTCGCAGTCCCCCAACCTCACCGTTGTTGTACGAGTAGCACACACCGCGGCGCGGCCAATCAAAGTCCTTGTTGGTGTGCTGCGTGCTCAGTACTCATTAGTAGTCGTAACAAACATCACGTTGGGGGGTTTTCTTTGTCGGCTGGCGTTTGCTCTTGCCCGCTTTCTGTCGCTCTTTCCTCACCGTGCGGGCTGCCCTCTCGCGCTTTCCTCTACTGTCCGACAAACCGTCCACACACGTCAGGTGTCATACGTGCGTGCCACGCATCACTGAACTGTCTCTTTCCGTTTTTGCACTTTTGCACTTTTGCACTTTTGCCCTTTGCCTTTTGCTTGTCCTTTGCCCTTGTCTCTTGCCCTTGCATTTGCCTCCCTCCTCCCCACCTCATTTTGCTCTCACCTGCCCTCGCTCTTCGCCCTCTTCTCCTCGCTCTCCCCCGGTTTTGCCTTTTGCCCTTTGCAGCTCAGCTCCGTACTTCTCGTACAGTGCTTACGCACGCTCGACGTTGCTGTTTTCAACGGGGTTTAGCCCGCGTCAGCCAGAAAGCCTAGGCCGTTCTAGCTGCGAAATAGCCTCTTCTTTTTTTTCGTTCAATTTTCGTCGGCTTCCTTCTGCCGAGTTTTGTCTTGTTGTCTTTTGTTTGTCTGCTGTCTGCTGTCTGCTTTTTTGTCAGTCTCTATCCTTCCTATCCTTCTGTCTTGCCTTTTCCTCTTTTCGCTGCTCCTCCACCGCCTATCGCCTCGATTTGCATCTCCGCCTTCGATTGTCTCATCTCCATCCGTCAATCGACCTGTTCCTCTTCCGCCAGCACACCCTCTTGTAGACGAATACTACTCTACGGAGTACACGCATCGCAACCACACCCCTCTGCTCTCCCAGCACCTCCCTATCACTCGTCCTCGCATTCGTGTCTCTGATCACGTCGGCTTGACCTACGTCTTTCGACGATCGACTCCCGCCCTCGCTACACCAAACCGTCACCCGATTGACTTTTTTGTGGTCAACGCAAAAGACACGTCCGCCTGCTCGTATATCGAACGCCATCCGCCATCAACCCTTTCCCATCCTCCATTCTCCGCCATCCGCCATTCGCCATATCATCCGCATATCATCCGCACCTGATCCGCATCCACATCCGCCTTTCGCCATCCCACGCTCGCTACGAATTCTTCCTATCCAACTGATCCAACAGCCATTGCCGACTGGTGACCGAAACGTTTTGTATGTTATTTTCTTTCTTCTTTCTTCCTTCTCCCTCGTTCTCCCTCTCCTCCGTCTCCCTCCCTTCTTCGTCTCTCGTCCGTCTCGTCGTCTCTGCGATACGCGACGCATATTCAACCATCTCAAACACCCTCCACCTCTCACATACGGAGCACTCCCTTATCAATTCCCCCAACTCCCCCGACACTCCCCTCCCACTGTCTACCCTTGTCGCCCACACCCTTCTTGCACTCTCCCACACCCTCTCCAGCACGCACTTTTACACGCCCTGCACACCCACCCTGCACGCCCTATCCTCTGCCCAGCACTTCTTCCAGACTCTTTACCACCCTCTCACCTGGGTCCAATGAGCCGGGTCATTCATCCGTTCTTCTCGAACCGTTCCAAGCCTCCTCCTTGCTGTGGCTCTTTTCCGTTTTACATTGAGTTTTCGACTGGGTTTCCCATACACTCTTGACCCCATTCTGTTGCTCCCCTCCTCTTTTGTTTTTTCCCTCACTTTCTTCATTTTTTCTTCCTCACTCCTCTCCATTATTCACTCTTGCCTCGCACCACTCCATCCATTCGCAACCGTACATTCGCAACCGTACTCCGTACATTCGCTACGTACTCAGTACATTCGCAAACCGTTCTAACCCGTGCCGCTTTCAGAATCACAATACACCCATCCCTGTCTCGGTTCATCGCCTCGCCAAACGACAGCAACCTCGGCTCGCCATCAACATTCCAGCACCGCTCTCACTTGTCGCCGGCTAATCATGCTTTCTCGCTCTTTTTGAGCTCAAACATTCACCACCTACACTGAGCGCTTCCTTCGGCATCGTTGCTTATGACCGCTTGTTAGTCAACTTCTGCCGGAGTTGATCTGCAGGAGGCTCTCGGGCATCGCAGTGCAGACTCGCTGCTCTCCCTATAGCGCTCCTCATCTCCCGCCACAATGGCCGTCGTCATGACATCTGACGAGGCCTCGCTCTTTACACCGGGCATGCGTCGCTCCCAATCGCAGCCGAAGTTCTCATCAAAACACAACGGGTTTCGCCAGTCATCCTCGGCCTCGAGAATCAGCGACTTGTATCAGCAGTCATCACAAAGCCAGCAGAACCGAAAAGGATCCACGGGCTCGCACACAGAGTCGCAGGTTTATCAGCAAATGCCCGTCTTCTCCGACTCGGACACATCCTCGTGCGCATCGCCACCACCCCCTGGCGAGGCGCGGATAGCAACCACATCTCCATCAAAGCCACTCGTCTCCAGCCTGCGTCTGCCGCAGCACCTCGACCGCCCGGGCTATGGGTCCTCGCCCAACGGCACCGACGACGGCAACGACCCAGACGCCACCATCGCCTACCCTCACTACGACGGAGTCACCTTCTACAACCCGGCCAAGGATTTTGAGGCTCCGTCGAGCCCACGCACAATGGGCGACGAAGCCGCCTCGCCGCATGACAACAACACGCTCTCATCAACAGGCCCGTCAAGTACAACGTCAGACTTTGACCTCTTTGGACATGCTGCAGAGGACGACACTGCCGTGCGCACGCTGCCATCGCGGCACGTCGACTATCTCTCCCACAACTGGAGAGAAGAAGACATCTGGGAGTCGTGGAAGTACATTGTGTCGCGGCGAGGCGACTACACCAACTCGGCACGCCTGGAAAATGCGTCCTGGAGAACGTGGATGAAGTCCAAGAACAAGCTCAAGACTGTCTCTCCTGAGACATTGAACTGGTACGTTTATTTTCGGACGTATACAGGTCTCCCTTGCTAACATGCGATAGGCTCAAGGACTGTGATGTCACCTGGCTGTACGGCCCATTACAAACTGGCCATGCTGCCATGAGCACGAGCCGGGCGAGCGACAGTGTCGAGTTGACAAAGACCAACTCGTTTTTGGCAAGCAACAAAAAGACGATTCTCAAGAAGCGGAGCATGTCAGAAATCATGCTGCAGCGCTCCATCTCGGCGTCGTCGCTGCTTAAGCAGGCAGCCGATGCTGTGCATGCGCAGCAAAAAGACCACCACACACGGAAAGCGTCATCAAGGCCGCGGTTTGAGCGCGCCGCCTCCGACTATGCGACACTGTCTCGATTTCAAAGCACGGGCCTGCCTAGTATGCTCCCGTCGACGTCCTCGTCTGACATTACGTCGCCGTCTGTGGAGCGGAAGCACATTCACTTTAACGAGCACGTCGAGCAGTACATTGCCGTGGATATCCGGGGGGACGACTCTGACAACGACGAACTGGATGCGGTGGGCGGCTACAACTACGATAGCGACTCGGACGACGGTGCCATTATGATGAAGCGGACGATTTCCAAGCCGCGGATGCAGATGCGGCGGCGGCAGTGGACAACACCGCAACCCGAAGGCAAGACGATTGCCAAGCTGCCCTCGACGACGCTCAAATACCGTGACGACGCGCCGGATTCGCCGTCGTCGGGTGGATCGACCAGCTCGGCGATGAAGCACAGCTACCGGAGCCCCACGGTGTTGTCGCCGTCGTCGTCGCAGGAGACGCTGCGGCCGTCGAAGCTGTCGGGCCGACTGTCTCTGGGCGGCGACGACGACAGCGATGACGACGAATACGACATCGAGGTGGAGGGCATCGAAGTGGTGGCGCAGCAGCCAGCCGACGACGACAGCGACGACGACGACAGCGACAGCGACAGTGATGACGGTTTTGGCATGGCCATGGGCAGCGCGCGGAAACGCACCGGAGGCCTCATGAGCTCGGCATCCATGTCACGGCTTTCTGGGAGCATGGGATCCATGGCCAGCATGTCCGGTGGCGGCAGCAGCAGCAGCAGCGGCGGCGGCTTGGGTGGACTCAAGCGCACGACATCGACAACAAGCCTTGCAGCCGAGCCCTCTGGGATGCGGAGAACGGCCTCGGGGATGTTTATGCCCTACGACCAAGGTGAGCCAGCGGCGGAACTCGACGAAACCGAGCATGGAGTGGGCGGGCTGGTTGGACGCGTCATTGATACGGTCAACACAGCCCGCGACATCATCCATGTGATCTGGAACGTTGGCTGGAGGAAGTAACATGTACTGATTGTCTTTTTTTTTTCTCTTGTCCCATGTATAGGCGGAAACTCCAAGCTGTTGTCGTCGCAACGCCATCACCTGGGCCGGTGATGTGTCGGGAGTGTTTTGCCCGCGGTGCATGTAATGTTGGTCTTGTCTCGTTGGGGCGTGTCTTTCGTTCTGTACGTTGGTCCTCGCGGCGATGCATTGCCGGCAGGCGGCACTTTTTACGACATCGACTTTTACTCTGCACGCTTCGCCTAACCATCCTCGAAGCGGCAATTCTTCACCCTCTCACCTTTCGACTTCTTTCGACTCTCCTATGGCTGCATGCCAGCTCAGTCGACAGCAAAATTCTCACCTACTGGCACCACCTCCTGCCTTTTTACCTTGTGGCCAGCATTACGGACCGGCGTATGTTTTTCTCTTCTCGTTTATTGCCATTCTCCTACGGCATGCTGAGCCTTGAGCCTTGTTGCCTGGCTTTCTTCTGCGTCATTTATTGTTCAATGCTGGCGTGTGTTTTATTGTGTTTTTATTAATAGGGGTTTACGGGGAAAACGGTTATATCAGCAATTAGTTCAGACCAAGCAAGGGAAGGAGGGAAAAGGCAAGCAAGCAATGGTATCAACCAGGACTATTACGCTCTACTGGACTGTACTCTGAAGAAATGCACTGTACTTTTATAATGTATACTGTACTCTAATGTACAATTGTAGGGGAGATCATTCCGTTCCTTCCTTTTCCGTCCGTTCCTTTTTACATACGCGTTACGTCATTGTCTCATCAGCTTTGGGCATCAGCCTTCACGTCACCGGCCGCCTTGGCCGCCTCGGCCTCCGCCGCTGCCCGCTTGGCCTCCGCCTTGGCCCGCCGCTTGATGCGCATCTTGGCCTTCTTGTCGAGCGGCGGCTCCTCGGGCTCGGGCACGCACAGGTTGCCGGTGCGGCGCACGACGACGCGGTTGGCGTGGACGTCGACGTGGTCGAGCGCGACGGGGTACACCTGGCCGGGCTGCAGGTCCTCGAGGGCGAGGGGGGTCATGCTGCCGGCGACGGGCGTCTCGTGGAGGTCGTCGTCGTCGTAGTCGTCGTCGTCGTCCTCATTTTCAACCACCTCCTCCTCGGCCTTTGGATTCAACCCGGCAATCTCCATCAGGGCGACGCGCTCAAACCAGTCGAGCCGGCCCATGACAATGCCCTGGCGCATGTTGACGGCCGTCACGGTAAACCGCATGTTGCGGAACGCGACACGCTTCAGCTCGGGCGGCACAAAGGGCGTGGCAATCTTTTTCGTCTTGATGTGCAGCTCCTTGCGCAGACGCTTCTCGGCCTGCTTGATGGCCTTGCGCGCGCGCCGCTTGGACCGGCGGTCGTCGCCAAACTGCGGGCGCTCGACCACCTCGACGTACTCGGCGCCCTTCCACGCGCGCACGAGCGCCTGCAGCATCCACTGGTCGCGGCCCGTGCGGTTGTCGAGCGTGCGCATGGTGCGCTCGCGCACGCGCAGCAGCGGCAGCACGTCGCGCTCCAGGTCGGCGCACGAAAAGGGGGGGCCCGTGATCAGGGCGTCGCGCTGCCGCTCGGCCTGCCGGGCCTGCTCGGCCTTGCGCACGCTGTCGGGGTCGCGGCCCCAGTACGTCCAGTTGTCGGTAGTAGAAGATGTCTTGGTGGCGGACAGCGTTTCGTCTGCAAGTACCTCAACAACAGCTCCTCCCTTCTCTCCCCCCTCCTGCTCGTTCATCTCGGCGCGCAGGGCATACGCAATCTGCCAGTGCACAACCAGGTCCGCGTACCGCCGCAGCGGACTCGTCGCCTTGGTGTAGCGCGGCACGCCCATGGTCACGTGCGGCACGGGCACGGCCGTGACCTCGTCGGAGCCCAGCAGGCGGCGGAACTCGGTCAGCGCGTCCTCGGGCGGGCGGCGGCCGGCCAGCAGCTCCGGGTAGATGGTGTCGCGCGCCAGCTGCTCGAGGCGCGCCAGGTGCGGCATGGCGGCCGGCTGTCCGCGGAAGGGCACGGCAATGTTGCGCTCGGCACACCAGTCGGCCGCCACCTCGCCGGCCAGCCGCATGATGCTCTCGACCAGACGGCTGCCGGCGCCCGACGCGCGGCTCGAGCCCTTGCCCTGCAGGATGGACGTGGACGCCATGGCATCCGGGTGCTCAAAGCCGTCGTAAAAGATCTTGATGTAGGGGTCGCCGGCGCTGCAGCGGAAAAAGGTCGTCGACCGGCCGCCCTTCCACGTGGCAATGGAGTCGGGCAGGCTGCCCAGCGCCGCATACTCCTCGGACGGGATCAGGCTCTGCGACCGCACAACGTCCGTGTTGACCAGGCTGACCTTGACCTGCGGCCGCGGCCAGTACAGCGGCATGGCACCCTTGCGCAGACGCCGGCTCCGCAGCAGCGTGGCCGTGCGCATCAGCGCCTTGAGCTCCATCTTGGCGGTGTACGGCAGCTCGTCGGCCATTGTCATGAAGCGGCCGCCGCCCTTGCTTGCTGTGGTGCCGCGGTGGCGCTGAATCTGGTTCTTGGACGGCTTCTGGTTCTGCTGGTCCAGCTTGGTCATCGTCGGCGGTGTGCCAATGGCAAAGGATGCCGTCGTCCACGGCAGGTCGGCGTAGTTGGGCGTCGCCACCTTGGGCACGCGGCCCGTCTCGGTCAGCTCCTTTTCCGCCTGCGTCACCACGGCCGACAGCTCCTCGGGCGTCATGTACACGACGTCGCCGACGATGCCCGGCGTGATGCGCGTGTCCACGACGTCGCCGTCCGCCGTCACGAGGCTGCTAAATGTCAGGCACGGCCGTCCGTGCGCCAGCGAGAACCGCTCGCGCACAATGCTCTCGGGGAACATGGGCGCCTCAAAGCCGGGGAGGTACGACGTCTGCGGCATCTGCGCCGCCATCTTGGCCAGCCGGCTGCCCGGCCGGATGCACGACCCGGGGTCGGCCACGTGCACGTGCACCCAGTGCCGCCCGTTGCGGTCGTTCTCAATCGAGATGCCGTCGTCGACGTCCTCCGTGTCGGCCGAGTCGATGCAGTACGTCACCACCTTGCTCTGCAGCCACTGCTTGCGCCGCCCGGCAAACAGGTCCTCGCCCAGCATGTCCGCCGGGTTGTGCGCCTTGTACACGGACGCCGCCGCCGCCGGCCCCTCAAACGTCTCCGTCAGGTGCGTCGTGCGGTCCACGCTGCCGTCGCGCCGCGGCTGCACGTCCGGCAGGCTCACGGCATACCGCGCCGGCACGTCCCACGGCAGCAGGTAGCCCACCTCTTGCAAAAACGTCCACCCCGTCGACATGGTCAGGTACTCGGAGCCCTCGTAGCGCTGCATCGCGCGCAGGATGCTGGACCCGATCCAGTGCAGCCGCGACGTCGGCGAGAACCGCTGGTAGCTCGCCCACAGGTGCATAAAGTGCAGCACCATAATGTCGTACGGGTACCACTCGCGCACCAGCGGGTTGTACGCGGGGCTCTCGGGCATGGCGTCGTGGCCCAGCGCCTGCTTGTTCCACTGCTTGCGCTCTTCGGCCAGCTTCGCCTGTATCCCACGGTGTGCGCCGGTCGCGTGCCGGAACGCCTCCATGCGGTCCTTGGCGTGCGGCGACGCCAGCTTCTCCACCAGCTCGTCGGGCTTTGGCCGCGCCAGCAGCATGCCGTACGGCGACCAGTCGCGCGTCGCCCGGCTGTGGTCAATGGCCTCGCGCGCGTTCATGATGAAGCCGGCCAGCCGGTGCCGCGTGTCGCCCAGGTCGCGCACCTGGCCGTTGTCGGGGATGTTGTCGCTGTCCTCGTTGAACTCGCGCACCAGCGCCTCCACCTCGTTGACCATGTCGACGTCCTCGGGCCGCGCCACGGAGAACAGACAGCTGCGGCTGCGGCTCAGCGGCTCGGCCTCGTCCGTGTCGCCCACCTCGTTGGCGTTGCCCAGCTTCGCCGACACCGGCCGGAACGCCACGTCGTCGCTGACCAGCGCGCGGTAGATGGCATACATGGCCGGTGCCGTGAACTCGTCGGCCCCGACGGTCTTCTTGTCGTTGGCCCCGTCGACGTAGTTGCGCAGCACCGGCGCGTTGCGGTGGTTGTAACGTCCGCTGCTCTGTGCTCCTCCGGGAAAGACGTTTTGCCGGTGCCGGAACAGGATGGAGGCCAGGTCGTCGAGCGAAAAGTACGCCTGCTTGTACAGCTTGAGCGACTCCTCCTTGCTGAACGGCTTGTTCCAGCACACGGGGAACGGCTCGGCCGCGTGCACAAAGCGAGCCGGCGGCGGCGGGAAGACGGCCTTGCGGATGATGCTGTAGGCATTGTCCAGCAGCGGCGCGTATGCCATGTGCACGCTCGTCGACTGGTGCGCAAACGCCTGCATCTTCTTGAGCAGGCCCGCGCCCGCCTCGCGCGTCGGGCCCTGCTTCATGTCCTGCAGCGTGTTGAGGATTTTGCCGATTTCCGTGACGGTGGCGGCTGCTGTCGTCTCCTTGTCCGTCGTCTTGTCCGCCACCACCTCCTCCTCCTTGGCCAGCGTCGGCAGCGCTGCAATCACCGGGGCCAGATCCTCGGCCGTCGCAAACCGCGTCACGTGGAACATGGTCCGCACGTTGGCCGACGCAAACCACTTGCCCGTGTTGGTGTAGAAGTGGTCGACGCCGCGGAAGTTGCCCAGACACACGGCCAGGAGCTGCACGCGCCACGAGTCTGTGCTGACCTCAATCAGGTCGCCCGCCTTGGGGGACACAGTGCCGTAGGGCCGCGCAAACAGCGACTCGGGCGTCGCCGTGTCCTCGCCCGCGTCGCCGGCCTGCCACAGCCGGACCGTCTCATCTGAGCTGCCGTCGTCGTTGCCGTCCACCACCGACGTCTCGGATGACAGCTCGGCCAGCGTGTGGCTCTCGACGCGCGTCATGGCATTCTGCGTCGCTCCGGCGCGCGCGGCATCCCGCGGCAGTGGCCGCACCGGCATTGGTGGCTCTTCATCGGCCAGGTCACGGAGGTACTCGCGGATCGGCTTGGCACGGCCGGAGCGGGGCTTCTCGTTTGGCGACGACGGCGGCGCATTCAGGTTCAGCAGATACGAGGCGTGCCTTGGTTGTCGCGGCAGCACAGACACAGATGCAATCTATCTTCTTGTCAGCACCATCAAATCTTGAGCCATATCTTGAGCAGATATCATATCAAAACTGCCAGGCATACCCTTGGTCTTCGTGGGGACGCCACCGTCGTCAAGGCCGCTCGCGCCGGCAGCCAGGTCTGGAGACATTGCCTGCAGACAGAGAGCCGACATGCCCAGCTTTGTGCCGCCCAACGTCAAGTTCGAGGTCGACGACGTCGAGAGCGAGTGGGTCTACGAGGAGCCCTTTACCTTTATCTTTAGC